>AWOL01S0003584.1:111753-141914 GCA_000715115.1 Nicotiana otophora
TAGGATGAAGTCTCCTAAGTTTACATACCCAGTAGGCGTCATGGCTTGGATTGAGTTCCTAGGTTTGAGGACAAATGGGAATGTTTTGTGGGCCTACCTTTGGCTACCTTTAGATGAGATCTTGGTAGGATGGGGCATGCAACCTTTCTTGATGTTGATAGGACTTAAGTGTGTCAGGACGTACACTCCCATTAGGGTGATGCGACAGTTGGGCAGGAGGCAGGAAGAGCCGCTAACTTTGAATCTTCGGAGGCACATCATGAATTTTAGCAAAAAGGTGGCTGATGAGATCAAGTACGTGCAATACTGGAACAATGCAAAGAGGATGAAGAAGAATATATTAGTAGGGGACATTGGCAAGCCCGAGTGTACTCAGGAGTACTTGATTTGGTTGCAGTCTATTCCACCGGGAGTCAGCACCCCATTACCAGCACAGCTTAGGGGTCGGGCAGTTCAGACAGATGATTTTGAGGAGGCTTGGGATCTAGATCCTTGGGGTAAGCTTGAGTTAATAAGGTCTCAGTTAGCAGGATTGGTAGCAAATGTGGAGCAACATGGTCTGTACTTGTTTAGGGTCGGCTTTCAGGAGGCAGGGGCACACGCCAGGACCTTTGTTCCCAGCATCGGTGCATCCCTACGAGGCGTGTTACAGAGCTTGAGCATGACAGATACCCCAGGACCATCCCAGCCATGACCGTCGCATTCATGAGCTTATTCGAGAAGATTTTTTATGTTTTGAGTCTGTTTTTGTGGTGCTTTTTTTACTTTCTAGTCCTGTCTAGTAGTATTGAGGTTTTTAGGTGGTGTCATAGTCTGTCATAGTTTAGCTGAGTTTGTCGAGCATTTTTGTCGTCGTACTTCCATTTTGTACTTGAAAACCAAAAAAGTTATAAATGAAAAATCCAAAAAGATTCTTGTGTTTTTAGTTTATTTTGTCCACCACTTTTCCAGAACTACGCTCGGTCTGATTCATGTGGAATATGATACGTAGGCAACCTACATCGGGTTCGATCGAATCATTTTACAAATTAAAAAGAAAAGAAAGAGAGATGGAATTGTGGAATGTGATAAATGAGAGAAAAGAAAAGAGTAATAAGCAAAAAGAAAAAGAGTGAAAAGAAAATGATGTAAGTCAAGAAGTGATAAAAAGAAAGAAAAGAGAAGATTGAAATGAGCAAACTGGGATGATGCCTTATGACTTTGTGACCCTCAAATCCATTTTAGAACAGTTAATTGTTGCTAGGTGCATTGCACGTAACGTGATATTATTATCTGATAAATGCTCTAACGCTAACATGGCGGCTTTGTTTTTTCTCTATTACCTTTATTCTAACTTTAGGTAGGCGGTTAGTTTGTTGGCATCCTGGCAAGTCATCCATACAATACTAGGTCAAAGCGCCAGACAGTCATGACTAGCAAAGAAACGGACACAGGAGTTGTTGACCCATAAAGGGAGATTATAGAATCAGAATCTGAACTGAAAGAGGAGGTCCGAAGGTTGAAACATCAAATGGCGGAAATGTACCAGGCCTGGATCAAGGGACATCCTCCACCTTCATTCCCTACCAACTATATAGAAAACCCTACCTCCATCCCACTACTATTCCAAGCCCAGATGACTAGTACCGTTGATCTTTCTCCTCAACATGCACCAGGCTTCACCCCTTACCACTCCTACCCCGACACTTCGTCCCAAATTTTCCATGGTCCACCAACCAAAACAACCTCATACCCTGCTCCAACATCTGCTCCTATTTTTGTACCCCCTCCACAAGCTACCCTCCACTGATCTTCTAGTGAACCCGCGTTCCAAGCTCCAGATGCCCAATACTACGCTCCAAAACCAACCTTCAAAGTCCCGTATCCTTACTCTTACACCCCTCACTTTGAGCCTCATGTTGAAACTGAGAAACCATATAAGAATGTGGAGCAAGATGAGATATTTAGGAAAGTGAAGAGTTTGGAGCAATCTTTGAGGAACATGCAAGGGATAAGAAGCCAAGTAAGTGTGGCTTACAAGGACTTGTGCTTATTTCCTGACGTCCAATTGCCCACCGGGTTTAAGATGCCAAAGTTTGATCTATATAACGGACATGGGGATCCCGTAGCCCACTTGAGAGGTTATTGCAGTAAGATGAGAGGCGCCGGTGGGAAAGATGAATTATTGATGGCCTATTTCAGTCAGAGTCTGACTGGGGCAGCTCTAGAATGGTACACCCGCCAAGATGCTAGCAGGTGGTACACATGGGATGATATGGCTCAGGCCTTTGCCCGGCACTTTCAGTACAATATAGATATTATCCCGAATCGCCTATCCCTAACGAAGGTAGAAAAGAAGCCCAGTGAAAGCTTTAGGGAATATGGTTTCATATGGAGAGAGCAAGCTGCACTGGTCAATCCTCCGATGGAAAAAGACGAGATGGTTGAGTACTTTCTTCAAGCTCTGGAGCCTACCTGCTTTGGCCATTTGATCTCAGCCATAGGTAAACCCTTTAACGATGTGGTAAAGATGGGAAAAATGATGGAAGAGGGACTCAAGTCAAGCAAGATCATGAGCTACTCTGCCATAAAAGCAACCACACAGGCAATTCAAAATGGCACAGGAAGCTTGTTAGGCAAAAAGAAGAAAGATGACGTCGCTATGGTTATCTCCGGATCATGGCGTGGCCCAAGGGGTTCACCTGACCAGTACACTCAGCCTCGACCCTAACCCCAAACCTACACCCAAGCTCCATATAATCCACTCCAACATTATTTCCCACCACAAGACCCTCAATACTCAGTTAGACCACCCCAATACCATGTTCACCATGCACAGTCATATGCTCAACCCCCTCCTTACCCGCAATGGCGTGCTCTAGCTCCACAAAATACTTATCCACCCCCACAACCCTACCGAAACCCTACAAGTTCAAACTTTCGACCAAGGCCAGAGTATATGAGAGAAAGGCAACAATGGAAAGAAACCTTCACCCCTCTAGGTGAGTCCTATGCCAGTTTGTTTCAAAGGTTGAGGCAATTGGACGTCTTGAGGCCGATTGAGGTGAAGATACCAAATCCCCCACCAAAGAACCTCGATTATTCTCTAAGGTGCGCATATTGTTCTGATGCTCCAGGGCACGATACAGAGAAGTGTTGGCATTTAAAGAGGGCAATCTAAGAGCTTATTGATACAAATCAAATTGTAGTCCAAAACCCAGATGCGCCAAACATCAACCAAAATCCTTTGCCAGCCCATGCAGAGACGCATATGATTGAAATAGTTCACAAGGATGGGGAGCTCAGGAATTCTTCCAAGTCTGTCATGATGATTCGTGCTAGTGAAAGTAATTTGGTTAAGGCTCCAGACTCTACCAAAGCAACGCCCTTGACAGTTGAAGGGGTGTTAAAGAAACTGAGCTCGCTCAATTTGAAGCCACCAGTGTTGGTTGTGAAAGGGCCTTCGAAGGATATTAGGGCAAGTCAGGAAAAGCCAAAAGTGATCGCGCCTGGGATCCCGAGCAAGCATGTCATAGTCGTAGAAGGGGACCGTATTACCCCTGTTATTATTAATCCAGTAACCCAGTTGCCAATTGTTGATACAAAGGCTGTCCCGTGGAATTACAAACAGGTGATAGTGACATATAAAGGGAAAGAGGTAGAGGAAGAAGTCCACAAAACAGAAGGACTGACTCGTTCTGGGAGATGTTTTACCCTAGAGGAGTTGAGGAAAGCCAAGCCATTAAAAGATAGCCAAGTCCCAGTAAAGAATCCGGTCACCGAAGAAGAGGCTGAGGAATTCCTGAAAAGGATGAAAGTGCAAGACTATTGCATCATGGAGCAGTTAAGGAAAACACCAGCTCAGATCTCTCTTTTGTCTTTGTTGATTCATTCATATGAACACCGTGGAGCCCTGATAAAGATTTTGAATGAGGCCCATATTCCTGATAAAATCACGGTGAACCACTTAGAAACGATTGCAAACAAGATCTTCGAAGCAAACAAGATCACTTTCTCAGATGATGAACTTCCTATGGAGGGTACAGAACATAACCGAGCTCTTTATCTCAAGGTGAAGTAAGAGGATTCTATTGTTTCAAGGGTGTTGGTTGATAACGGCTCTAGTGCAAATATTTTCCCCATGTCCGCTCTACAAAAGTTGAAGATCGACACTGAAAGAATCCACATGAATAGTGTGTGTGTTCGAGGTTTTGACGGAGGAGGTAAAGATTCTGTTGGTGATATAATGCTCAAATTGTCGATAGGTCTAGTTGAGTTCACTATGGAGTTTCAAGTGTTAGATGTGTCTGTCTCCTATAATCGTTTGTTGGGCAGGCCTTGGATACATGCAGCTAAGGCGGTCCCGTCTTCTTTGCATCAAATGGTAAAATTCGAATGGGACAGGCAGGAAATAGTTGTGCACGGTGATGAGGACATATCTACTTATAATGACCCATCTGTTCCATTTATTGAAGCTGAAGATGATAAAGGGCCTTGGGTTTACCAGACTTTCGAAACTGTGTCTGTTGAGAAGATTCCCGAGGGAAAATGCATTCCAGGACCAAAGCTATCCTCCGCGTCCGTCATGGTAGCAAATGAAATATTGAAGAATGGTTTTGTGCCGGGTAAAGGTCTGGGTTCATCTCTACAGGGTATTGTGCATCCTGTGTGCCCATGTGAAAATCTCGGTACATTTGGTTTGGGATTCACACCCACAGAGAAGGACGTGAAAAGGGCTAAAAATTTAAGATAGAAGATATGGTCACTCCCCAAGCCTGTTCCACACATTTTCAAGTCTTTTGTCAAGCCAGGGTCTGCAAAACGGCCAATATCATCAGTCCGAAAACCTGTGGTCGATGTTGATGAAGAGCTGATCAAGAGGTTCCAGAGTCTGTTTGATGAGGTTAACATGGTGGAAGTTGGGGAAGGTTCTAGTAACGCAGATGTGCAGCTCGTTGGGCCAAATGTGAAGCTTAGCAATTGGGAAGCTACTCCTCTCCCCACCAGGAAGGAGTTTGGTAGTTTGTTTTGTTTTCCCTTTTGTTATCTCGGTTATTCCAGGGTTATAATCTAGAATTTTATTTTCGCTTGTTTTGATGTTCAAACCCTTCTATCCTTTTATTTTCAATAAGATGCATTTTGCCGTTTTCTATTATTCCTAATAGTGTATCATTTTGTTTTTCTTTTGTACAGTTTTTTTATGCTGGTTCTAATGACATGACATACATGAGGAATTTTCAGTCAAAGCTTAGAAGCCAGTCTGATCCTGAAATAATGATCCAAGAAGTAGAATATGATGAAGAAGCAGTATTTGAGGAAATAAGTAAAGAACTAAAGCACTTTGAAGAAAAACCAAAGACCAATTTGAATGAAACTAAAGCAATCAATTTAGGAGATCAGGATAATGTCAGGGAAACTAAGATAAGTGTGCATCTAGAACCGCAAGTCAGGGAAGAAATAATCAAAGCACTGTTTGAGTACAAAGATGTCTTTGCATGGTCATATGACGATATGCCGGGCTTGAGAACTGATTTGGTAGTTCATAAATTGCCAACTGATCCTGCATTCTCTCATGTCAAGCACAAGTTAAGAAAGTTCAAGACTGAAATGAGTGTGAAGATCAAAGAAGAAATCACAAAGCAGCTTGATGTAAAGGTCATTCGGGTCACTCGATATTCTACTTGGTTAGCTAATGTTGTGCCAGTACCAAAGAAGGATGGTAAGACCAGGGTATGTGTTGATTATCGTGATCTTAAAAAAGCTAGCCCAAAGTATGATTTTCCATTACCGAACATCCACATTCTGATTGATAATTGTGCCAAGCATGAGATTGGGTCTTTTGTGGATTGCTACGCGGGATATCACCAGATCCTGATGGATGAGGAAGATGCAGAAAAAACAGCGTTCATCACACCATGGGGAACATATTGCTACCAGGTAATGCCATTTGGTTTGAAGAATGCCAGGGCAACTTATATGAGGGCGATGACTACCATATTTCATGACATGATACACAGAGAGATTGAGGTTTATGTAGATGATGTGATCATAAAGTCAAAGAAGCTGTCCGACCATGTTGGAGACTTGAGAAAGTTTTTCCAAAGGCTCCGCAGGTACAACCTTAAGCTCAATCCGACAAAATGTGCATTTGGTGTCCCGTCCGAGAAACTGTTGGGATTCATAGTCAGTCGATGCGATATTGAGTTGGACCCATCAAAGATCAAAGCCATCCAAGAATTACCACTGCCAAAGTATAAAACCGAGGTGATGAGCCTTCTCGGAAGGTTAAACTACATAAGCAGGTTTATTGCTCAACTCACGACAACTTGTGAGCCCATCTTTAAGTTGCTGAAGAAGAATGATGCGGTTAAGTGGACTGATGAGTGTCAGGAAGCATTTGATAAGATCAAGAGTTACATGTCAAACCCACCTGTGTTGGTCCCGCCAGAACCTGGGATACCTTTAATTCTCTATTTGACGGTATTGGATAATTCTTTCGGTTATGTGTTGGGTCAACACGACATCACGGGCAAGAAAGAGCAAGCCATTTATTATCTCAGCAAGAAGTTCACTCCTTATGAGGTTAAGTATACTCTTCTTGAAAGGACATGTTGCGCCCTGACTTGGGTGGCACAAAAGTTGAAGCATTATCTGTCATCCTATACTACTTACCTCATTTCTCGCATAGATCCTCTAAAGTATATCTTTCAGAATTCTATGCCCATAGGAAGATTGGCAAAGTGGCAGATTTTACTCACAGAGTTTGACATCATCTATGTGACGCGGACCGCGATGAAAGCCCAAGCCCTGGCCGACCGCTTGGCCGAGAATCCGGTGGATGAAGAATATGAGCCACTGAAGACTTATTTTCCTGATGAAGAAGTGATGTATGTTGACAAGGTTGATCGTGATGAAAAGCTAGGTTGGAAACTCTTCTTTGATGGAGCTGCTAACATGAAAGGTGTCGGAATAGGGGTTGTACTCATTTCTGAAACAAGGCATCACTACCCCGTAACAGCTCCGCTTTGATTTTATTGCACTAACAACATGGCTGAATATGAGGCATGCATTCTGGGTTTGAAGCTAGCTATAGACACGGGAGTTCAAGAAATATTGGTTTTGGGAGATTCAGATTTGTTGGTTCACCAGATTCAGGGAGAATGGGAGACTCGAGATTTGAAGCTCATACCGTATCGACAATGTCTGCATGATCTTTGTCAACGATTCAGGTCGGTAGAATTCAGGCATATTCCCAGGATTCATAATGAGATTGCTGATGCCTTGGCTACTCTGACGTCAATGTTACACCATCCAAATAAGACTTACGTCGACCCTCTGCATATCCAAGTCCGTGATCAACACGCTTATTGTAATGTGGTTGAAGAGGAAATTGATGGTGAACCTTGGTTCCACGATGTCAAGGAATACATCAAGTCAGGGTTATATCCGGTACATGCCACAAGTGATCAAAAGAGAACCATTCGACGTCTGGCTAGTGGAATTTTCTTAAGTGGGGGAATCTTGTACAAGAGGACTCCAGATCTAGGATTACCTAAGGTGCATAGATGCTAAACAAGCTTCGATTATCATGGTCGAAGTGCATTCCAGAGTTTGCGGGCCGCATATGAGTGGGTATGTCTTGGCAAAGAAGATTCTTCGAGGAGGTTATTATTGGCTCACCATGGAACGAGATTGCATCAGCTTCGTTCGTAAATGTCATCAATGCTTGGTGCACGGTGATTTGATTCATTCCCCTCCATCTGAGTTGCACACAATGTCTGCACCTTGGCTCTTTGTCGTTTGGGACATGGATGTCATTGGACCAATTGAGCCGGCAGCGTCAAACGGGCATAGGTTTATTCTGGTGGCCGTTGATTACTTTACCAAGTGGGTCGAAGCTGTAACTTTCAAGTTCATGACCAAGAAGGCAGTGGTAGATTTTTTTTATTCAAACATCATTTGCCGGTTCGGAATTCCCAAGGTAATCATCACAGATAATGTTGCTAACCTCAACAGTCATTTGATGAAAGAGGTATGCCAACAGTTCAAGATTATGCATCGAAACTCCACTCCGTATCGTCCTAAGGCAAACGGAGCTGTTGAGGCTGCTAACAAGAACATAAGAAGATACTTCGCAAGAGCAAGGTTCTAGGCAATGGCATGAAAAGTTGCCTTTTGCTTTACTGGGTTATCGGACTACTGTTCGCACTTCAGTAGGTGCAACTCCTTATTTGCTAGTGTATGGAACTGAGGCAGTCATACCTGCAGAAGTTGAGATTCCATCCCTTCGGATCATTGCAGAAGTTGAAATTGATGATGATGAGTGGGTCAAAACCCGACTAGAGTAGTTGAGTTTGATTGATGAAAAAAGATTGGCAGCAGTATGTCATGGTCAATTGTATCAGAAAAGAATGGCAAGAGCATACAACAAGAAGGTGTGTCCGCGGAAATTTGAAGTGGGCCAGCTGGTATTGAAATGCATCCTTCCACATCAGGCTGAAGCTAAAGGCAAGTTTGCCCCAAACTGGCAGGGGCCGTTCATTGTGACAAAGGTATTGCCCAATGGTGCCTTGTATTTAATAGACATAGAAGGCAAATGTGTAGATATGGCTATCAATTCTGATGCAGTCAAGAGGTACTATGTATGATTTCTTTGCTTACCTTCAATCACATTTTATACTTGGCATGTTCAAAGTTGGAATGACGAAGGCATTTTATTCTGCTACCCAAGCACTTTTATCCTTTGTTACCCCTTTTGAGCCTTATTTGTTTTCTTTCATACCCGTCTTTTGGAATTAGAAGTAGAGTTAGGAAATAGTAAAGAAAAAGAAAAAGGAAAAAAAAAAGAAAAGAAAAAAAGGGAGAAAAGAAAAAAAAGGGGAAAAAAAGAAAAAGAAAAAGAAAAAGAAAAAAAAAAGCAAAAAAAAAAAAAATTAGTTTGGAACTATGTTAGACCTGATTCCTTTTAAGGATACGTAGACAGCCTTACTCTGAGGTTTGGTCCCATCAAATAAAAATTCAAAATTCCCCAGACTCAAAAAAACTGGGGCAGAAGTTTTAGTTTTGCAAAAGGTCTGATTCCAAAAGTTGTAATTTTGAACCCTTTCATCTTAAGTCATGTTGAGCCTTATACCACCTTTTCTTTCTAACCCTTTCCAAAAGCCTAAACTACGGTCCAAAGAAAGACCTTCCGATCAATCTTTGAGGATGCCAAGTCAAGTGAGATAGAGGTATGATTTCCATCATGGGTAACACTTTGTTCATTGGGCACAAGGAAAATAAAAAAATGAGAGAGTCTTATTGGTGAAAACCCTCACGGGCACCGTAAGGCGATGGTGAGCTGAGGGAAAATTTAAAATGAGAGAGTCTTATTGATAAAAATTCTCACGGGCACCGTAAGGCGGCGGTGAGTTGAGAGATGAACAAATGAGAGAGGCTTGTTGGTAAAAACCCTTCGGGGCACTACAAGTCGAAAGAGGTTGATGACTTTACGGAAAAGTTGGATCATTGAAAGCCCGGTTTTTGAAGTATGAAGACATGACGTGAACTGAAAATGTGATTGGTTGGATGGGTTAGGTTGATCAATCCTAAATGCATATCATGATCATTGGAGCCAGCTGCTTCACTCAGATAAGTCTCTTTTCCATTCTTCTTCAAATAGTCATCTTTGTTCTAGATTTTCCTTTTTATTCCTAATTCTCAAAGTCACCTCGCTTTGTTTTCTTTTGGATCTGATTTTCTGAATCTCTTTCAAGTTAGTCTTTGTTAAACAAGCCAGAAAGGACTTCAAAGCCTACTACCGACTTCTTGATTGCACAAGGCAAAGTTAGGCCAAAAGCACATCACAAGTGACATGATTTGGAAGGAGAAATGTGGTGGCGACTGAAGTTCAGGTGATCAAGTGAATCTTGAATTTCGAGGAAATGCAAAGGTTCAACAATTGTTAGAATAAAAACACAATACAATAAGTGAGTGTAAAGGATTCAGGTCATTCAGGGGTTTTTGTGGTCAAGGTTCGATCAGAAGGTCAAACGATTCATTGTTAGCCTAAAGCAGCTAATCCGAATGAAACATGGCAGTGGCAGAAGCGGACACCTTCAGCAACGATGCCACAAACTAACCACCACATTTTCAAACTCACAAAATTTCCTTTGATTAAAACAGTGGCAGGAAATTTGGTCATTCGCATGGATTCTCTATGAGAAAAGTATGTTTCAGGGGCAAGGAATTTTGTTTTGTCTGCAGGGATCCTCTAGGAAGAGAGCATGGCTCAGGTAAGTTCATTTTCAGTTCTCAGGACCCTCCTAGATAATGGGATTAGTTTTCAAGTTCTCAGGACCCTCCTGGATAATGGGATTAGTTTTCAAGTTCTCAGGACCCTCCTGGATAATGGGATTTAGGTTTTATGTTCTCAGGACCCTCCTGGATAATGGGATTAGTTTTCAAGTTCTCAGGACCCTCCTGGATAATGGGATTTAGGTTTTATGTTCTCAGGACTCTCCTGGATAATGGGATTAGTTTTCAAGTTCTCAGGACCCTCCTGGATAATGGAATTTAGGTTTTATGTTCTCAGGACCCTCCTGGATAATGGGATTAGCATTTAAGTTTTCAGGACCCTCCTGGTTAATGGGATTTGGGTTTTGTGTTCTCAGGACTCTCCTGGATAATGGGATTAGTTTTCAAGTTCTCAGGACCCTCCTGGATAATGGGATTTAGGTTTTGTGTTCTCAAGACCCTCCCGTATAATGAAAATAGGTTTTATGTTTTCAGGACCCTCCTAGATAATGGGATTTAGGTTTTATGTTCTCAGGACCCTCCTGGATAATGGGATTTAGGTTTTGTGTTCTCAAGACCCTCCCGTATAATGAAAATAGGTTTTATGTTTTCAGGACCCTCCTAGATAATGGGATTTAGGTTTTATGTTCTCAGGACCCTCCTGGATAATGGGATTTAGGTTTTGTGTTCTCAAGACCCTCCCGTATAATGAAAATAGGTTTTATGTTTTCAGGACCCTCCTAGATAATGGGATTTAGGTTTTATGTTCTCAGGACCCTCCTGGATAATGGGATTTAGGTTTTGTGTTCTCAAGACCCTCCCGTATAATGAAAATAGGTTTTATGTTTTCAGGACCCTCCTAGATAATGGGATTTAGGTTTTATGTTCTCAGGACCCTCCTGGATAATGGGATTTAGGTTTTGTGTTCTCAAGACCCTCCCGTATAATGAAAATAGGTTTTATGTTTTCAGGACCCTCCTAGATAATGGGATTTAGGTTTTATGTTCTCAGGACCCTCCTGGATAATGGGATTTAGGTTTTATATTCTCAGGACCCTCTCGGATAATGGGAATAGGTTTTAAGTTTTGACCCTCCTGGATTTTGGGATTTAGGTTTTATGTTCTCAGGACCCTCCTGGATAATGGGAATAGGTTTTAATTTTTCAGGACCCTCCTGAATAATGGGATTAGTTTTCAAGTTCTCAGGACCCTTCTGGATAATGGGAATAGGTTTTGAGTTCTCAGGCCCCTCCTGGATAATGGGATTAGCTTTCAAGTTTTTAGGACCCTCCTGTAAAATTCAACTAACACTCACAAATGTTCCTGGTAGTAACTGGGGCAGAAAATTTTCTTTGTTTTATCTATTTTGTTGCGATTGCAGACACCCAACTGAAGAACGAGGGAATTTTTTTCAAAGTTATTTCAAGCTCAAGTCAGTAGCAGGAGCCCACCTAGAGAACGAGGGAATTCTTTTCAGAGTCATTTCAAATTTAAAGTCAGTAGCAGCGCCCACCTGGAGAATGAGGGAAGTCGTTTCACAATCTAGTTTTCAAATTCAAGTTGGAGAAGTATCAAGAGCCCGCCTGAAGAACAGGGTCAACTTTCAATTTTAAAGTTCGAGAAACATCAGGGGCCCGCCTGAAGAACATGGTCAACTTTCAATTTTCAAGTTCGAGAAGCATCAGGAGCCCGCCTGAAGAACATGGTCAACTTTCAATTTTCAAGTTCGAGAAGCATCAGGAGCCCGCCTGGAGAACAGGGTCAACTTTCAATTTTTATGTTCGAGAAGCATCAGGAGCCCGCCTGAAGAACAGGGTCAACTTTCAATTTTCAAGTTCGAGAAGTATAAGGAGCCCACCTCAAGAACAGGGTCAACTTCCAGTTTTCTTCAAATTCAAGTCAACAGGATGCCCACCTGAAGAATAGGGTAAATTTTCAGTTTCATGGTGAAGGATAAAGTGAAGATTCAAGGAAGATTCCAGACAAGAAGTAGATAAGATATTGTATTTTTCTTTTATTTAGATGTAATTTTTCTTTTTATTTTTGATGTAATGGCAGGAACCGCGGACTGGGACCTCGACGACACCTCAATCTGCTCTCCACCTCGATATACTCCATCGTTCTTCTCACTTCTAAACTACACGTGGCCTGATTCCTTTATAGCCAAGGATATGTAGGCAGCTCCGATACCAGAGCTCGGTCACAATCTTTTGTCCATCTTTGTTTCATTCTGAATAAGTATCGGGTCAGAAATCAATTACGTTGCTTACTTGATTCTTTGCTCGAAAACACGAAGGGGCAGCTTTAAGCACGTATTATTTTTGACCCGCGCATTAGATTTATCTTTAGTAGTGTGAGTATTTTTAGAATATCTCTTTGAGTTTATTTCTATAGGATTTCACTCTATTATTAATTTTAATTCTAGTTTCTAAACATAAAATTGCAAATACAAAAATAGTTTCACCTTTATAATATTTCTCATGTTACACATATATTTTTAAATTTTAATATAATTTAATATCATTAGTTTTTTTGTAGTAATGTTATTCTAATTTTGCTATCTTTTCTATTCTTACTTTAACATAATCTTTGGAAAAATACAAATATATATATATATATGTATGTATGTATGTATGTATGTATAGTTCTACTCTTAATATAGATGTAGTTTAGCTAAAAATCGATTAGTATTTTATTATTCTTAAAAAAAAGAAGAAGAAGAAGAATGCATTTTAGGGATAGTTTTGTCTTGGTTCAATTGAAGAAGACCAAAATTGGGCTAGATCTGAGCCCAATAGCCAAAATTCCTAACCCATCAGCCCACTTCTTACAAACAATCCCTTACCCGCTCCAAGACCCGCGACCCAACACTTGCCGATCTGCCCCACTATCTCTTAATCTGGGCCTTCCATTCCTTTCACCCATACGAGTCACCGGTCCCCTCCCCTCATCTCTCTCCACGTGGCATAACGACCTCTGACAGAATATTCTCGTCTTCACCTCATCTCACACGCGTTTGATTTCTGTTGATGAATCTCGGGTAAATGGGAGCGGTTGGATGCGAGAAATCACATCCACACCTTCCATTTGTCCGATTTTTGTTCTATGTGAGAAAATTTCCTGGATTTTCGGAAGGGGAGGAGGATTTTGGGTGTGACTTGGAGGGCAAGGAGAAGCTTCTAGAGTGGGTATATAATTCAAGTTTTCGGATAGAAAAAGAGGAGGAAGAAGGCTAGGATTTTGGGGGGGATTTTTCGGACAGTCTTTAGGAGAGGAAAAACAGACAGAAAAAAAAAGAGTAGAAAAGTTCTAGGTGTCTATTAAAATTTCAGATTATTCTAAGTTTAGTTTGAATTCCAGAAAAATGAAAAATACAAAAAAAAATAGTTTGAGTTTAGATTCTTGTCCGAGCTTTGTTTCCATTTCGAAAAAGAATATATATATATATATATTCAGTTTCTTCTCTTGGATTTTCATTTCAAACCCATGGAGTTCGATTGAGGCGCTGTGGAGGTTCGAAGTTCCGGTCGCTGTCCAAGTCAGTTCGTGGTTCCGTTCGGGTAGATTATTGTCTCAAATTCGGATCGCATCTGTAGTTATCTTCTGTTCGTGTAATTGCTGGAATCTCTTTATTAATCCAAAACGTCTTCCAGGTTCATCCCTCTTCTTCTTCTTCTATTTTCATTATTATTAATGCTGAATTGAAGCCTTAGAAGAGCCATTAAGATATGGGTTTAAACTTAAGTGATAACAAGAATTGGTTAATTCCCCTTCTGTTTGCTTCATGTCACTATGTGTATCGTTTTTGTTTCTCTATGTATTAGTTTAAGGGTCGAGTGATCCGGATATGTGTTTAAATCTATAGTTCTATGTCGCTTGTGCTATTTGACTTATTTTATGAGATAATCGGGCATATGTTGTGTGCTTTCTCTTTTGGTTTAAGAGGATAAATGAGTTTTTGAAGGGTTATTTAATGGTTTTTTTTTACTTTAACTGTTTGCTTGTGGGATTTTAAGATAATGAAGACTTGATTAAATATTCCTTGACTTGATCGAGTATTTCTTGGTCACTATATAATAAAAGTTTGGCAATATGAATCATTGGGGGCTAAAGTGCTTGCAATCATTCATCTTCTGTTATTAAGGTACAATTGAAGCCTTGAATGAATTTTGTTATTAAATAAATAGATTCACTTATTTCTGTCTCAAATGGTGATATTCGAATAGTAAAATATCATAACAAGTGTTTTGTTTTCAACGCATATTTGGTCTAATCTAGTTTTTCTTTCTTTCGAGATTTAGTCTGTGGACGAGATTTTGCATATCAAATATTTCTTGTGCGCTACTGTGAAGCTCTTGTATCGTGTGAGTTATGTGCTTCTTGTTTACTATGTCAGCTTTGTCTTCATCTGCTTTTTAAATCACTAGAATAAATCATTGCTTCATTAGAGTTGTGTCTGGTGCATAATTGCCTATTGAAATGGGAATTGGGTGATAGAAAAATCTCTAAATGGTTCTTCCCAATGGCTTCTGTTCACTTTTTCTTAATTTAGTATTATTATTATTATCTTGGTTTGTTTTTAGTCCTTGTCTTCCTTGAATGTTTGGATGGTTATCTGTCGAATGCTCTGCGTTAAATTATTTGGATGATGATGTTGGGCCGTAGGGTGAAATCACAAATGAAATGAAGTTGAAAATGAGCATAAACTGTCTTTATTTATTTAGTGGTATTTTTGCTTTTCTTCCATAATCGCTAGGAGCATGTCTAGGCCGGCCACACTTGGGTAAGCAAGTTTTAGGTCTTTTCTTTAGTTTTTTGAGGCTAGAGGTCGCCCCCTTAGTTATTATTTTATTCAGGGGAACGCCCCGTAGCACATGTAATTGAAGACTAAAGGCGGACGTTCCTTCGAGGAAGCATTAGTATAGGGTAGTTTAGGACTTTTATTTTCTTTCTTTTCCTTTTTAGGTAGGGGATAACCTTGAACCTCTTTGTGTTTGTCTTCTTTGTGTTCTACCTCAATTAGAATATTCTTAAAAGCTATTTTGATCAAGTACGCAACCGTGACTTTCACGGGACTCGGGGAATGCCTAACACCTTCTCCCCGAGTCAAATGAACCCCCTTATCTAGAATCTCTGGTACAGTCAGTTTTAGAGTCAAATATTTTTTGAAGGAAATTGTTATTTTAAAAACAAAGTGGTGACCTGGCACACCGAAAATAAATGTTAGGTGGCGACTCTGAAAAATCCTTTGAAACACAATCTTTTGTCACTTTCGAATTGAAAAACCCTTTTGAGCTTTACAAATCACCTTATTAATATTAACAGGGTTAGTGAGGTAGGTTCACTTAGGTATCACAAGTCATGAGCAAGTCGGTACAAAGATGTCTGTACTTATCTTTGAGAGGCTACAGGGCTGTTAGGAGCACTTCCCTTCTTGATTCCTCATCGTGCGATTTGATTCCTTTTAGGCTTATGCCTTCATCTCTTTCCCATTCAATCTTATGCGACGTGAAGCGTTGGTTATAAATCGGGAATTGAGGAATTGTAATGGTACTACAGATGTGGTGCGGGATGCTTCTCCCTGCGTAGTTGATTGGGTTATTGTCGTCGCCTTGTGGAAGGATATTCTGTCATTTCAGCTCAGTAGTTGTACTTCTGAGAGCTTTGCGGCTATGCACAGGTTGCTTTGATACTCATGAGTTGTTACCATACAGTATTGACGTGATGGTAGGATGCTTGCATATGTCTCGGGGCAGTGAATGACTTGAAAGGAGGTTTACTCAGTACATGATTCAGAGATTTAGTATTTTACTTCCGACGAAGGAGAGGCAATCGAACTAAGAATGTTCAGACTTGGGTTGATGGAGTAGCAGGACTCGATATTTTCGAGTGTGGTGGAATTTTCATTGTTGATGTGGCGTCATCATCCTCAATTGGTTATGATGTGTTAAGTTCGTTGGTGTTATGGTTTCCTTCAATTTGACTTGGGGCAGGGTATTATATATGGTGCCGAGAAAGTGGCTGTTAGAGGTCGCAATGTACAATGGTTAAGGATCGAATCGGCATTTTCGATATTGATGGCTCGAGAAAGATGATTTTCGAAAGGGTTTAAAGGTGGTAGCGGTCTATCGATTCAAGTGCTACAGAGGTAGATTTTGATTTAAGGTAACAACTAGGCAGTGAAAGATGAAGAAGGACATGTGGGAGGTGTCTTGTGGTAGTTAAGTTCCTAGAAGGCCAAGTGTGAGAAACAAAATTCGAGTAGTTGCTTAAAGGAGAGGGTTTGACCAAAGTGGGAGAGTGGCAAGGTAGCATATGGGTTACAAGGTAGGATATCTACACGTCTTGAGGAAAGTTTGGAGTGATTGGGATTCATGGTGGACAGTGACTAGGTCTACGGGCTTAATTTAGAATATTGGCTGCTATATTGAGAAAGATTGGGTGTGACAGGAGGGGGTAGCTTAATATGAAAAAGGATACAACATGACTTTGGATTGGAATGTATTGTCGCACGTTTAGTTGATGCCAATGGGGAGTGAACGGGCGTGTACAGCTGGTGGATAGGCACGGGCTCAGGATGGTTTGTTGGCTTTCTGGTAATTGTACTCGGTGCAGCGTTGTGGGAATATGTCGGCATGTAATTTCCATAGGTGGGTTATCTCCTGTGAGCATGTTAGCGGTCACGCGGTGTTGACAAAGCTTCTGCGAAGAATTCTACTGGCTACCCGGTAAGAGATTGAATATGTAAATGTGGCTAGTGGTTCGGAGTGTTCATTAAAGGTTAATAGAAGGATTTCGAGGAATTTGGCGGGTTGATTGTGCTAGATCATGTCGATGAATGAAGAATCTTGGTGGGTTCCAGGTTTCTGCAATAGTAGCTTCAAGCTAAGTGGGAGAGTCCCACCGCTACATTTGGATTGTATAGTCGTCTATTTGTAAGATTTTTTGGGGTATCGGCATATTGATGGGTTGTTACGACTAAGGAGAGAGAACATCAGTGGTAATTTGAGCAAGCGATTTGAGTAATGTGTGCTATAGTTGGCCTTATCGATTCATGCTCAGGCTTTGGAAAGATTTAGGATTTATGCTTCGTGTAGAGGCGAGTTACAAGGAAGATGGTTCGGCCAGGTGCTTCCTTGAGTGGGTACTCATGTACTAGCATGGCCTTGGAGTTGATTATATTCGGAACCAAGTCAGAGTGGGTGACTCTCAATAACGGTCCTAGTGGATTAAAAAGTTAAGGCGTGGTGCCTAAGGATTTCGAGTCCATAGTATGGTTGAATATCGAACTTCTACAACGGATTATGATAAATGAGCTTGGAGTGTTCCGTGTTATCTTTGGTCTACGGGGTATCATGAGAGGAATGGGAGCATGTAACTTTGGATTTATAAAAGAATTATCAGAATGGGTGTATCAGTTGAAGACGCGATTATGCGCACAAGGAGGGGTATGAAATGGCTCGTGGGTTTTGGTGACAATGTGGTCTCGTGAAATGGGGTCACTCGGGATGAGTGCAGATTGAGTTCGTTATATTGATAAAGGAGTTATTGTTGTTTCTAAGGAAGATCCAAAGTAAATTAGGAGAAGTCGGGTTTGGTTAGCAATGGTTGAATTGGCATAATGATGGCAATGATCAGCTCTTTCAGTGTATGTGATTTGTGACAGTACGTGTGAGGTTTGAAGGTCGTCGTAACCGATATTATTTGGAGGCTTTCAAGTATTATGCCTTGTTATGTGCAGATAGATCCCGAAGGGGTTATGGTAGTTTAGGCCACTACTTGAGGTTGGCATTTTCTGCGGATATGAGGATTCAGTCGCGTGTTGCAATGGTTCTCTTGGAATGAGTTAAGTAAAAGGTTTCTATGTGATGAATGTGTTTACCCTATTAGTAGTTCGGAAGTTAAGACGAAACTCTTGTACTCTTGCGCATTGGCATGATTAAGTGTAGCGATTGACATGGGATTCAAAAGTTGAGGATCAAGATTGTGGTTTGGTGTCGACAAGAATGTCTAGAGCTCGGATGAGCGGGAAAGGATTTAGATGGTTAGAGTAAGCTGGTATTGTCTTTAGCGTCACCTGAGATCGGTGTCCTGTGGAAGAGGCTTTGAGTGATGATTTCGGATTTTTGATTTACTTTGCAATGTTTGTGCGACCGGTGATATGGATGTGCAGACTTGTTATCTGGTGCGGAAGGTCGTGGGAGCACGTTCCACAGGAAGATTGTATAAGTGTGACATGTAGTCACTTGATTGATCGAAGATTGGAACCGAGTATGGAGATTGCGGTACTACTGTTCATGTGAGAATTTATGCCTGGTGGGTGCTCGGTTCATTTGGTTGTGGACTGCGGAGGTTTGTTCCGGATATGATTGTTGTTCCTGTGTGATATAGGGAAAAGAGTTATTATGGATCCTTGAAAGGTTATTAGCCTAGTACTGTGCGATCAGAATCGGCTTGAGGTTTGTGGGTGGATTTAAATGTGAATGTGGGCTCTATGTCAGGTCGGGTGTGTTCATTTCAGCTTATCACTCCTTGTGGAGGAGTATTCAGACGTTGGATGTTATTTTGTCGTCGGCTACTTCATGTAATACTATATTGTGCTGTATGAGTTGTGAAACGACTTGTTAATTTCATATGTTTTGAGGTTCCGCGTAGCGATGATGTTATGTGAGCACGATGGCTCTCGAGATTCAGATCATATATCGCACTTTAGTTGTGCTTGAATTTTGTAGCATATGTCACTATCTGTCTCCCCAGGGATGGTATTATGCACTTAGCATGCTCGTGGTCGATATTCAGGTATTTTGTAATAATGAGCATTCTAGCTCGGTAAGTATCTCCTTATATAGATTTTATGTTCGGATCGGGTTGCGCGCCACAACAGTGTGATGTTGAGTACAGTCCCCTATATCTATTTTTGTGTGTTTTGTTTTCCATTTTCTGAGGAAGGCTCGTAACACCTTTTCGGTTGTCTAGTTAGTTACGTGGGTTGAGTAGTTCTTTCTAGTGTTCGTTTTCCTTATGTATCACATTCAAGTTTATAGCTTATTGGCACATTGTGGCATAACATGAGACTTTTGGCAGCATGTGAGGTGGCTTATTGCATGAACAACTTATACTGGGAGAGATGGGATTATTGGACCTGGGGTCAGTGTGATCAGATCGGTATGAGGCATAGTTAAAGAGTAACTATCGGTATTCAGTTCAGAATGAGGTAATGGTTCTTATCAAGGGGAGAAACTCAATGAATGGTTGACTCGGCAGTTGGTTGTAAATTTCTACGCATCTTTTCCATTGCGGCATCATTACAAGAGTTGGAACCAGACTTATATATGTCATGAGGTGCATGGTGAGCATCAGATTCGTGGAATTTTGGCTATTGTTATCAAAGGATGTTATTATGGTCATGTGAATTATGCGGTGCATGGTGTGAATTCAACAAAGGTATGCAGTCATGTTTTGGTACATTGTGTGGTGATTGATACGATGATTATACGTTGGAAACAGGCCTGGCAGAAGATTCCGGATGTTGGAATTTGGCTCTAAGGCTAATTTGACTAAGCAAAAAGGGGAATCTTCAGATTTACTCGAGCCAGTATGCTCAAGTGAGTTGTGGTAGCACGGGTAGGTGCACGAGGTGTTAAGCAGTGATTTCAGACAACTCCAAAGTAGTTCTTAGCACGTTCGAGGACGAACATATGTTTAAGTGGGAGAGAATGTAACGCCCTGACCGGTCGTTTTGAGCTCTAGCATGTCGTTCGGCGGTTCGAGGCCAAGAGCAGCTTCACTTCAGGTATTATGACTTGTACGCGTGGTCGGGATTGAATTTCGGGAAGTTCGGAGTTGAATTGGAAAGAAACTTCTTATTTCGAAAGCTTTAAGTTCGAAGAATTAACTAAGATTAGATTTTACAGTAAACGACCTCGGAATCGGGATTTGAAGGTTCCAGCAGGTTCATATGATGATTTTGTACTTGGGCATTTGTCCAGGTCGAATTTTGGATGACCCGGGAGCGTTTCGACACCTATTGTGGAAGTTAGCACTTTGGAAGAATTTCATGAATTTTGGGTGGAGGTGAATTTTATGTTACCGATGTCCGTTTGGGATTCCGAGTATGTGAATGGCTCTGTATGATGATTCTGGTGATGGGAGCGTGTCCGAAAGTGGATTCGGAGGTCCGTAGGTCATTTGGCTAAAGTTAGAAATTTGAAGATTTTTGAGAAGTTTGACCAAAAGTGAACTTTTTGATATCGGAGTCGGAATCCGATTCCAGAAGTTGGAGTAGGTCCATAATGTCAAACGTGACTTGTGTGAAAAATTTGAGGGCAATCGGGTGTGATTTGATAGGTTTCAGCATCTAATGAGGAAGTTTGAAATTCTAAAGTTCATTAAGCTTGGAATGGGGTGTGATTCATGAATTCGACGTTGTTTGATATGATTTGAAGGCTCGACTAACTTCGTAATATGTTTTGGAATGTGTTGGTATAATTGCTTAAGGTCCCAAGGGCCCCGGGTAGATTCCGGGCAGTTAACAGATCGAATTTGGAATTTGAAGAAGGGCTGACGCAGCTGAGCATCTGGTGTAACCTCACCTGCGTGAAGAGGGCCGCAGGTGCGAGCCTGCAGGTGCGGGAAAATGGCTCGCAGAAACGGAAGGGGCAGGCTGCTGAGAACCGTAGGAGCGGAAAGATTTGCGCACCTACGAATAGAGTAACGCAGGAGCGGACACGCAGATACGCTACATGGAGCGTAGGTGCGAGAATGTTGGGCCGAGCTGGAGCCGCATCTGCGATGGGATTTCCGCAGGTGCGGGACCGCAGATGCGGCCAAGGCACCGCAGGTGCGAACGTCGGGGTTGGGCAGTGTGTTCTTTAAAAATGAGGGCTTGCCTCATTTTCACCCCATTTTCTCCATGAGAGCCGATCTTGGAGCGAGATTGGAGCTAATTCTTCATCATCAATGCCAAGGCAAGTGATTCCCACTTATTATAAGTTAAATACATGGTTGGTATAAGGATTTAAATATGGAAATTAGTATAAATTGTGGGAGTTTTGGTAGAAGACCTAGAATTTAGTATTTTTGGATTTTGACCACAAAATTGGGCATGAAATTGAGAATACATTATATATTTGAGTTCGTGAGGTTATGTGTAAAGTTTATCTTCGAAAATTTTTGGAATCCGGGCACGTGGACTCGAGGGTGATTTTTATCAACTTTTCGATCGGGGTTAGAAATTATATAAATTGGATTATATTGAATGTTTGAGTATATATCAATGGGTTTGCATAATCATTGGCTAGTTTTGGAGCGTTGTGTATCGATTCAAGTTGTTTGAAGGGCTCGGAAGCCCGTTATGGAACTTCGGAGCGAGGTAAGTCTCCTTTCTAACCTTGTAAGATGGAATTAATCCCATAGGTGAATTAAATAAATGTTTGTACCTAATTGTGGGGCTACGTACGTACGAGGTGACGAGAGTCCGTACGTAGCTACTATTATGCTATTGTCCGGGTAGTTTAGGACTCGTATCATGCTATACTTGGAATGTTTGTGCCCTTACTTGCTAATATAATCACTTAGTCATGATAGAAATTGATAAAAGAATTGTATAAGGTTAAATTCACTTACTTGAAGGTTTGTATGAGATACTTGACTGTAAATGAGAAACTTGTGTTTTCTTGAAAATAATTATTATTTGTGGATCGGGCCGAGCACCTCGGTAGTAAATAGATGCATCTATGGTTCGTGTCATTCGACCCTCTGGCAGTGCACAATTTAAATATTTATTAGATCGGGCCGTACGACCTCGGCATAATTTGCGCATGCTTGTATTGCTTGCCTTGAAATTTATAAATAATGATATTGCCTCCTCGGCCTGAGTTAAATTGTTAAATAATGGGAGATAAATTTGGAGATTTCTTAATTATGAAAGAACTGCTTACTTACTTCAAAATATTGAGCTTGCAACCATTCATATAATCCATACTTAATTATATCATTGATATCCTATTTATAGCCCATAGTAAGTGTCGAAGTCGACCCCTCGTCACTACTTCTTCGGGGTTAGGCGGGATACTTACTGGGTACGCATTGATTTACGTACTCATAATACACTTGCTGCATACTTTTGGGGAGGTACACATATGTTTAGCGGCCTTGTGGGCGCAGAGGCGCGATTATGGCGGGGACTTAGGTGAGCTGCATTCTATACGACGCACCGCAGCCAACAGAGTCTCCTTCAGAGTATTGTATTTTCTGTCCTGTCCAAGTTGTATTCCGGACAGTTATCGTATTTTATTTTAAATTTCTAAAAAAGGCTCATGCACTTGTGACACCGGGTTGTGGGATGATTATGGGATGTTCACTATTGGAATTGGAAAACATTGTTATTTATTCTGTAAATTCATCTTTTACTAGATAAATTGAAGTAAATTTACGATTTCAAAAATATTAAAATAAGAATTTAATTAATTATTTAGTGTTGGCTTGCCTGACAGTGATGTGCGACGCCATCACGACCTTTAACGGATTTTGGATCATGACATAACCTGTAGAGTAGAGGCTTGATTTTAAGGAGAGCATTAGTCTATGGACAGTTACAGAATTTGAGCTTGAACATATGTCTGTCTCCCTTTTCTTCTACTTATGAGTTATTTTTTTGGATTACAGATAAACTTGTTAAAATTTTCTCTTATTTTTTTTTGTTTAAAATTAAATTTTAGTTAGAAGAATTAGTGCTTGTACAAGTTCCTCTTTCTCCCCTAGCTAGGAGTGAGTTACTATTTATGTATAGAGTCCGAGCTAGTTATAGTCAGGGGCGAAGGGAGAGTAAAAGCTAAAGTTTCAGCTTAATCTAGTATATTTGGTCACAACTCCCAATTATATATTTGTCCTAAGAAGTTCATTGAGTATGTACTAATTATTAATTCAGAATTCAGTAACTTAAAAGATTTAGAATCACGAACTAATAAGCTTAAAATGCTGGTCCCGCCTCTGATTACAGTTGGTTCTGAACCCGCTATGTCTAGTCTAGATCAGTCACTGGCCGAGCATTAATAATATTAATAAGATTGTGCATGAACCCTGTTAGCTCTGGTTTAGTACATAGATCTTATCTTCATTTTGTGATTCCAAACGTGCTTATTGACTATAACAAGCTAATTCTTTGTAGCCAATAAATTGTATTATTAACTTGCCACTTTCTTTCTTTTGTTTTCTTTCTTTTATGAGTATGATGAATTTATGAGTATGACGAAGGTGTTGAACAGAGAGAAGGGAGAATAAATGGAAAAAGCCATAGTGCAGTTAGTTGAGTTTTGTCCTTATATAAATGTGCTTTTGTTGATGTGAATAAGTAGAAGGTAAATAATAAAAGGGAGCATGGTGCACTAAGTTCCCGCTATGCGCGGGGTCGGGAAAAGGGCCGTACCAATAAGGGTTTATCGTACGCAACCTTACCCTGCATTTTTGCAAGAGGCTGTTTCCACGGCTCGAACCCGTGACCTCCTGGTCACATGACAATAATTTTACCAGTTACGCTAAAGCTCCCCTTCAAAATGTGTATTGAATTTATTTTCCCTTAGTATTTTGAAATTATATCAAAGTTAGGAATTGGCAAATCTGAACCAGATGATTTGATAGCTTAAACATAGATCTTATCTTCATTCTTGTTATCCCAAACATGCTTAATTAATTGACCGTAAAAAGCTTATTATCCTATGTAATAATACTTTGCTGGTGAAGATACTGTCACAAAATGCTATAATCAACTCACTTTTTTTTTTTCTCTCTCGTGATTACGTCATGAGTTCGAGCTGTGAAATCAGCCACTAATATTTGCATCATAGTAGACTGCTTACATCACACCTGCTTCAGGTATAGTCTTCCTTGAATTCTGCGTAAACGCGGGATGTTTCGTAAACCGGGCTGCTTCCCTAATATGATGAAGGTTTTGAAAAGAAACAAGGGAGAATAAATAACAAAGCTGCAGTGCAATAGACCTTACGTACAGTTTACAGTTTTAGGTTTTGTCCATATATAAATATGCCTTTCACCTGTAATATATGATTTGTGCTCGTGGCTTGTCCATATCATTTCAAGGTCGGCGAAGAAAAGATTTGGAGACATTACACAAAATGGACATTAGCCAATATACAATTTACTTAAAATCAAAGACAAGACAGGCTTGCACATGGCAACTAAAAGATCAATCACGTTTCATATGCTTTTAATAATTTAAGCACTTCCCCCAACCAAATGTAGTACTTCCCGTCCCAGAATTCAGATTTAGTCGGACTCCAATGCAGATATCAGATACCGGATAAAAAATTAAAATAAAGGCAAAACAACTTCGTAGCCCACTTAAACTTGCAACTGATTTTCATTCCGGTAAATAAACTTTCAGCTTTCCCATTTAAGCATCTCTACTCGTATATTTGAGAATTAATAAACCTGTTTGACCGTTGACCATACACATGTGGCATATGTTAGTCCTAGTCAGCTGCTTTGCGTGTATTTCATGTCAGCCTGGAGCGTGAAGCTCCTTTTTTCAATGCCCAATGGTAATAAGGGCATTTATTTAAAGACTTTCTTGGAGGATCTTAATTTTTATGACACTTCAAAAACTTATATCAATTTTTAAGATAAAAGTGTTAAGAGTGAGGTTGAATAGACACTTTTGTGATTAATATTAATGACATAGAGGGTGTTTGGCTAAGCTTATAAACTGGTCAAACTAGCTTATAAGCATTTTTCGGCTTATCTACGCGTTTGGTAAAGTTAAAAGTACTTATAAGTCAAGTGCTTATAAGTCAAAAATAAGCCAAAAGCCATAAGTTGGTCACCCCCAACTTATAAATTTTTAGCTTATAAGCACTTGAAATTTGACCAAACTTTTTACTATTTTATCCTTAAAATATTCTTTTTTAGAACAAAACTCTTACATCAATACTCAATGTCTCAAGTACTATTTCAACTTAACTCCCCCCCCCCCCCCCCCCCCTTCAAGTCTGCAATGCTCATTGACTATTTAAGATAAAGAAATTCTCTATTCCTTTGTATATTTATATCTATTGATTGTGTATTAATCTTTAAACTGTATGTAATAAACGAGGACATATCAAATTTTTTGTGTGTTGCTTTCTAAGTGTTGTGGTGATAAAGACAGTGTTTGTTTCTCTTCAAATATGTTGTCATATTTAGGTTTATTTTTTACTGAGAAATTTTTATCAATTTATTAATTATTATAACTTATGATTATATGCTTATCACACAAAAAAAAAATTATCATAAAAGTTATCTTATCTACACACAGTTGTATTTAAAATAAAATGATAAATAGAATATTTTGTATTTGGATTGATTTGGAATCTAAAATTTTGAAGAAATTCCGCCCTTATAAGTGTAAACATTTCTAAGGTTATTTAAGTCATTTTAACAGAAAAAGAGCTCATCAACACTTTTTTATCAAATACTGCAGCAGCTTATTATCAATTTCAGCACTCGTATCCAAACACGTAACTGCTTATTTATTAAATCAGTTTCAACACTTAAAAGTGCTTTTCAGCACCTAATGCTTATCAGTTACTTTAAATCAGCTAATCCAAATGGGCTCATAATTTTTAAAAACCCCAAAGTTTTCTTATTTACAAAAATTTCCCTCTCCTCCTCCACCCCTATTCCTCCTCCCACTCCTCCCCTCCTCCTCCCCTTGTTCCTCCATCTCGCAACGCTCCTCTCTATCTTCCCCTTGCTCCTCCATCTTGCAACGCTCCTCTCTATCCTCCGCCACTCCTAATCCTTAAATATTTAGGAAGATGTTTCAAATATTTAGAGATATGTTTCAAAATATCTGTACAGATGTTTCAAACATTTATGCAAAAAAGATCAAACATCAAAAAGAAAGAAGCAGAAGAAATATCCCGAGGGATGTTTCAAACATTCCGAGAGATGTTTGAAATATCCCGGGGATGTTTTGCATAATACTCATTTATGAGAATGTTTTAAAATATCTCGAGGGTATTTTGCAGAATACTCACTTTGTAAAATTTTATATTTTTCTCTTTCTCTCGTATATTTTAAACTACTAGAAGAAAAAAAATGAAAAAAGAAGAAGATGAAAATGAGATGAAGAGGGAAAGAAGAAAAAGACAAAGAAGAAAATGAAGAAGAAGAAGAAGATGACATAGACGAACCAGTAGCAGCAGCAACGAAAGTTGAAGAGAAAGAAGAAAGTAAGGAAGAAGAATGAGAGAATGAGGAAGAGAAAGAAGAAAGAAGGAAGAAAGAGAAGAAGAAGTAAATAGGAGAAAGAAGAGGAAAATTAAAATTTGAAATAATTTGAATAGGTATAATTTTTTTAAAAATTTGAAAATTTTAATATTACCCACAACTTTTGTTATTTTTAATCTGACCCCGATTCCCTTTAATTACACATTTTTGTTAACCAAAAAATATGTCCTAAATTGTTACACAAGACTTCAAAAGTCTTTTTTACCTCATTCTTCCGACTTTCTTCTTCCTTATTTAAAAAAAGCCCTCGACCTCCATTGTTGAAGCACTGTGGCAACACTATTGGCAACCGTTAGACAATTGTTTTCCTTTTCTTTTTGTTTTCCTGGATATATCATTCTTTGGATTTTCATATTGTTGCAGACGGCTTGTTTAGTCTCAGGTCAAAGAGAGGGGAAAACAGTCGGTGAGGAGTGTGTTTTCGCGCTTTCCACGTGTATGATTTTAATTGGTCTTTTGCTGACCCACACTTTTGTTAATTTGTAGCATGCCCTATGTTCCGACTTGCGGAGGGGTTTATTAATTCTCAAAATACAAGTAAAGGTTCTTAAATGGGAAAGATGAAAGTTTATTTAGGGGGGTAAAAATCAGGTGCAAGTTTAAGTAACTACGAGACCTTTTTGCCAAAAATAAAAAAAAATTAAGCACTTATAAATGAATAAAGAGTTGCCTTATCGTGCATCCGAGACTATCATGTGATACAGTGAATAATATGGTAGAGATCCTTATATATAAAAAATATTTTACTACAGCCAGAATATTTACTTCCTGATCGACTCTCACTATGAATAAAATCTATGAAACAAGAAGTAGAACTGTAGAAGTATCACAAATCTTACTTAGTAACATTATATGTTCTAATGAACTTATTAGAATATATAAACATGAAATTATGTTAACTAAAAGACTTAGATTTTCTTATGAAATCTGTGATACTTCACATCTAGCAAGTAATGATTTTCGACTTCAAAATAGCATCTATAACATTCTACTTGGACCAGTTCACCACATTATAAAAGAATGTTATAACAGTTTTAACTTAACACTGCTCAATAACCTACAGATTAACTTTAACATGACTGCTGTAGAAGTATGCCACAAAGTTATCTGTAAAGAACAGTAACAGAGAAAAAACAAAGGAACCAAATGAAGTTAGAATTCTTTTCAATTGGACAAAGTTTTGATCAAGATTCAAAGGTGCCTGGCTATATATTCACATCCTACTAACACCAATTTTCTAAAAAACAGAGAATGGTTGATATTAATATCAGTTTCTTATCAAAAGCCATAATTTACATTTAAGTCTAAAAATCAAACCGAAGGAAAGAAGTACTAAATTAGGAGGGAATTTGGGAGAAGAGGTATAATAGTCCCTCCATTTTTGCATAGGCTACCTGCTGTCCTCTCTGCCAGAATCCGTTAACGGCGTTATCGGATTAGCTTCAATGTCAATATCTCCTTCACCATCATAAGCCGATGACCAGGTGCTTACTTTCTCGAAATAAGACGAGGACGGATAGGAATGTACAAAATCCTCAAACTCCATACCGCTAGCGCCACCCTTTTCCCCATCATATTCATTGGGCGCTGCTAATGTCTCCGGGAGCGCCACCTCCCCTTCCAAGTATCTCACCAGTAGCCTCATGCTAGGTCTCTTAGATGGCGTATTATTCGAACACATTACTCCTAATTTAAGCACCACCACGGCCTCCATTTCATCATACTCGCCATTTAATCTCGGATCAATTACTTCAAGAATGGCACCTTCCCTCCATTTATCCCAAACCCAATCCACCAAAATTAACTCCTCGGGTAATGCTTTCGCCTCAATTGGCCTCCTCCCACAAGCAACTTCTAGCAGCAATGCACCAAAGGCAAAAACATCTGAACTTGTTGTAGGCTTTCCGGTCTTGGTTAATTCAGGAGCCAAGTAACCCAACGTGCCCACTACTCTTGTCGTGCTAGGATTTGCCCCGTGCTCATATAACTTGGCAAGTCCAAAATCTCCAAGTCGTCCATTCATTTCCGCATCTAATAACACATTCCCTGCTTTGATATCTCTATGGATTACAGTTTGTTCCCATTCTTCATGTAAATACAGCAGCCCCGAAGCCACACCTTTAATAATCTTGAATCGCTGATTCCATGTTAAATTGACTCTTGGTTCATCATAAATGTACTTGTCTAAGCTTCCATTAGGCATAAAGTCATAAACAAGTAACAAGTCACCTTTTCGTCGACACCATCCAATGAGCTGAACCAAATTCCTATGTCTAAGCCGACCAATAGTGGCGATTTCAGACACAAATTCTTGGAGACCTTGTTTTGCATCATGATTTATTCGCTTAACAGCAACATCAGTATTAGTCCTAGCTAACGTTCCTTTATAAACTCGACCAAATCCACCAAAACCAAGTAGCTCTTTATCTCTAAAACCCCTTGTAGCTTTCTTTAACTCCTTGTAAGAAAACCTATGTGGACCTATTTCAAGTTCCCAAAGCTCAATCACATCTATGTTCTTGATTTTCCAAATGATGTATAAGGCCAAAAGAACACCAAATGCAAGAAAGACGACAGCAGATAAAGACGTCGCTACAATTAAGGTTGTTTGATCCTTTTTAGGTCCAGGTAGATTAGGCAACAAATCAAGATCCAGAGATTGAGCTTTTCCATTCATTTTGAAACTCCAACCAAATATATAATGTGAACTAGCAAGCAAACCGGTCGAAGCAGAAAATCCAACATACATAAACTCCTCAAGAATTGGTGAAAGGTCCACTGGAAAAGACAAAATTGAATAACTTGGTTTTACCGAAGATAGTGAGAGCGTAACATTCAGTACATTTCTGGTCGAATCATAGTCAATCCAAGCCTGAATTGTCTTACCACACTGGAGAGAAAGCTTTTGCTTAGTGGAATTTCCTTCAGAAAAATAGCTAGCATTAACTGAAGCATTAGATTTTAAATTATTGATGTCAATACCAACATGATTATCACTAATATCACCAAACTCAAAATCTTGAACAGTATCAAATTCAACAGCGAAAAAAGGGTTGGAAAAATTACCAACATGACTTGAATTTAAAAGGCCTAAATACTGACTAGGAAGAGCACCTTTCATATCTTTAGTTCTTGAGATTGTGAAAGCAAAACCATGACCACCTAATTTAGCATATTCTGGAACAATCCCAAAAGCAAAAGCAGTAGAAAAGGAAGAAACATTCCCAGTTGGAAAATTCTTGAATTTGATTGCACTTTTGTAAAAGGCATGACCAACTGTTCTTGATGTTTCATTTGTTAGCCTTAGAGCACCAGTTTTTTCAATCTCAGCAATACCATTTACACTTAAATAACTAGCTGCAACACCACTAAAACCATTGTAAACAAATTCTTGATCAGAAAAAACTGTTCTTGATATTAAAATAAAAAACACCAAGAAAAAGATTAGTCTAATATTTTTAGCCATGGCATAGCTAAGAGTAAAATTTGGTAGGAGTAGAGTTCAAGAACTGGTGTTATGATTTATGACTGAATCTAGACATTAAGTTGCCTCTGATTTGTTACATGTGATTTGTCTGTTAAAAGAGGAAAGAGTTGGGAAAGTGGTGGGGTGGGGTTAGA
>AWOL01S0003584.1:149739-169766 GCA_000715115.1 Nicotiana otophora
CACACAATTTCTCTTTTGATTTCCTTTTTCTCTCCCCCTAATTGTGGAAAATTTATTTCATCAAATCGACAATCTGCAAATCGAGCAGTAAATAAATCTCCCGTCAATGGTTCAAGATAGCGAATAATAGAGGGTGATTCAAACCCAACATATATTCCTAATCTTCTCTATGGGCCCATCTTACTGCGCTGTGGTGGTGTTACTGGCACATATTCAGCACATCCAAAAATTCGTAGATGGGCAATATTTGGTTAATGACCAAAAACTAATTGTGACAGAGAATATTTATTATAATATGTCGGTCTGAGACGGATAAGTGATGTTGCATGCAAGATAGCATGGTCCCAAATAGTAGTGGGTAATTTTATTTTCATAAGTAGTGGTCTTGCTATCAGTTGCAGGCGTTTAATAAATGACTCCGCAAGGCCATTTTGATTATGAACATAAGCTACAAGATGTTCAACTTTTATCTCAATGGATAGATAATAATCATCAAAAGCTTGAGATGAGAATTCTCCAGCATTATCAAGGCGAATAGCCTTTATAGGATAATCTGGGAATTGTGCCCTCAATCGAATTATTTGGGCTAATAGCTTTGCAAACGTCAAGTTGCGAGATGATAGTAGACACACATGAGACCATCTTGGAGTTACATCTATTAGGACCATAAAATATCAAAACAGCCCACTTGGTGGGTGAATAGGTCCATATATATCCCCATGCATACGTTCTAAAAAGGCAGTGGATTCAATGCCAACCTTCATTGGTGAAGGTCTAGTGATAATTTTGCCTTGATAACAAGCATCACAAGAAAATTCATTGTTTGTAAGAATCTCCAAGTTCTTTAATGGATGCCCACTCGAATTTTCAGTAATTTGTCTCATCATTATTGATCCAGGATGGCCCAAACGGCCATGCCAAAGCACAAAAATATTTGAATCAGTAAGCTTCTGATTTTACGATAGAGTGTGCTTCAACTGTACTAATCTTTAAATAATATAAGCCAGAAGATAAAGTTGGTAACTTTTCTACAATGTACTTCTGGCCAGAAATATTCTTTGTAATACAAAGATATTTCATATTCATTTCATCTATCGTCTTAACATGATACACATTTCGGCGGATATCTATAAAACTCAACAAGTTTCTTCGAGACTTGGAGGAGAATAATGCATTGTCTATTATAAATTTTGTTCCCTTAGACAGAAATATAATGGCTCTTCCGGAGTCTTCAATCAAACTTATATTACTAGAAATTGCTGAAACATTTGCATTTTCCTTATGCAAATAAGAAAAGTATTTCTGATCTTTGAATATGACATGAGTTGTTCCACTATTAATTACACAAATATCTTCATGATTGGTCTTTGATCCATACATAATTTGAGGATTATCCATATTCTTCAAAATGATATAAACAAAATAAATATGATAGTAAACATTATTATCAAAGCATAACTTTTATATATGTACAACAATTACATAACCATACTATCTACTACAAACAACAAAAATTAAAATATTTACATTTATAAAGATTCATCACGGATCACATGACTTGATTCTCCTTTCGGGAGAACAAAGTAATCAGCTACATCCAAATACATGAAGTCTAAATTATCTTCAGAAATAAAATTTGCTTCAACATTTTTCTCTGTCTTCGTCATGGAGGCTTGATAAAGCTCAACCAGGTGCTTTGGCGTACGACATGTACGTGACCAATACCCTTTTCCTCCACATCTATAGCATGCATTTTCTGCCTTTGTTGTTTGCATCGCTTCATGATTTTGTTCCTTCCTTTTCCACTGCCGGTGGTGAAGAGGGTTCTTTGGTGCATTATTATTATCGTGATTAGAGTTTCTTCCCCGACCACGGCCATGACCACGACTGGGGCCACGACCTCTTCCACGATTATCTTGGTGGAAGTTCGTCTCATTCACTTCAGGGAATGGACAAGAACCAGTAGGTCAGCTTTCATGGTTTTTCATTAATAGCGCATTATGTTGCTCGGCTACAAGAAGATGTGAGATAAGTTCAGAATACTTTTTGAATCCCATCTCTCGATATTGCTGCTGCATAAGCATATTCGAGGCATGAAAAGTGGTGAAAGTTTTCTCCAACATATCATGATCAGTAACATTATCACCACATAATTTCAATTGGAAAATAATTCTGAACATAGCAGAATTATACTCACTCGTGGATTTAAATTCTGGTAGCCTTAGATGAGTCCAATCATAACGTGCATGTGGAAGAACGACCATTTTCAGGTGGTCATATCTATCTTTTAAATTATTCCACAGTATGACTGGATCTTTAATAGTGAGATATTCTATTTTCAAGCCTTCATCAAGGTGATGGCGTATGAATATCATTGTTTTGGCGCGGTCTTGGTTTGATACTTGATTTTTGTCCTTGATGGTGTCTGCCAGACCCATTGCATCAAGATGAATTTCAGTATCAAACACCTAAGACATGTAGCTTTTTCCCGATATATCCAGGGTTAGAAATTCAAGTTTAGAAAGATTTGACATTATTTAGAAAAAGAAAGTTCGTACCTCTAATACTTTCAAAGTATTTGCTCGAGATGGCAGAGTCTAGTGCTGATAACGTGTTATAAAATAAAAACTATAAAGTAAAGACAAGTATAGAGAGAAACTGATATATTATTCAAACTTCAAACTTATGTACATAATGAACTGAAATCTCCTCTATTTATAGAAGAAAGAAAGTTGTTGTGTAAGCTGCTTCTGCAAGCTGTTGTATAAATTGATTGTAAGTTGCTACTGCAAGTTGCTGTGTAAGTTGCAACTCCAAGCTGCTGTGTAAGCTGCTATTGTACCTGATATAGATAATCTTCTACCTAGGGTAATATTTATCCATAACGGAGTACGGAAAGAATAAGCTTCTTTAGGTAGGCTTATTTCTAATAAAGTACTAAATAGATAAATATATTTACGACGGAGTTTTATAGAGATAAGTTTTTTGAGGAAGCTTATTTACAATGAAGATAGTATATTTATAACACTATGAACTTATAAATTTTTTATTTTTTTTTTCTTGTCTGGTGGACAATGCATTATTGCACTTTTCCAAGGTATAACCAAATCGTTGTCACAATAATGATTCAAAAAATGCTAACAACTATTCTCTCTATCCGAATTTATGTAATATCTTTTCTTTTTATTTTGTGTCAAAAGAACATATCTTTTTATATTTCATAATAATTTAATCTTAAACTTATATTTTATCCCTAATAAAAATTATAGTTGCATGCATATTTATGATTTGTTTTATACCACAATTTATTTTTAAAAAAAAATTAAAACTACATACCCGAGTCAAAGTGCTATCATATTTGAGTTTTTTGGCTAAATAAAAATTAAAAGGAAAGTTTAAAACAAGAGCCATCAAAAATTTACATCAATACCATATCAACTCAAACTACCCTCCTAGGTTGAGCTATACATTGTATTGCATTAAATGCTGAAAGCCCTTTCTTAAATCTTGGCTCTTTTTATACCAATTGATTTATAAAAAAATGAAAATATTATTTGACATCATAACAAAAGATCCTAGCAGTAATTTATTATGGACAAATCTTCAACTACTTCAATTTGATTTCCGACCTTCTTTTCAAAAAAAAAAATAATAATAATAATAAAGTCAATGAAAGTTATTTTCAGAGTGCCCCAAGCCAACCCCGAAGTAGAAAGTTTTCTTTTTCTATTCGAAGTGGAAAGTTAAGTGTAGGGTTGAACAGTAGTTTAAATTTTTTAGGTGCAACTTGCTTTCATCTATTATGCTATTGATGGCATCCCCACACATTGAGAGAGTTCTGTACTTAATTTCCAATTTTAAAAGCATTGACTTAGTGGCCTGCAAAAAGGAAACAGGAAAAAAAAGTACTCCGGAATCAAAGTGTGAATCTTTTGGACTAAGCAATCATAATATGTGAAAAAAAGAATAGGCATCATCATATGTATAGCGCGGTTATTCACCACGCTATATTTTAACGACACGTTTGTCCGTTAAGGTATAGCGCGGTCAATAGCTGCGCTATACATAAAAGTTGGGCCCACCAATATTTCTTGTATTGAATTAACTGACACATCAATAATTCATAAGGTATAGCGCGGTCAATAACCGCGCTATATATAAAAATTGGGCCCATCAATAATTCTCCTGGACTTAACTCACACACCAATAACTCATAGGGATATAGCGCACATATTCAAGGCGCTATACATCAAATAATTGTACCCCTGACTGATTTTTTCCTTATTTAAAGAGTTTAAGGATTTTATAAAAATCCATTCAGGATCCTTCAATTCTTCCAAAATAGTTGTTCGTTAAGTTATTTTGCATTTTGTCATAATATCTAAAGAGCGAAGATTAGGGTTTCATTATATTGGGAGAGGGGGGGGGGAGGTGAGGTGGTGGAGAATAACTCAGTACGCTATAGTTGTTCTCTGCAGTATCATATTAAGTTGCCACTTACAATGGAGTACGGTACATTGGTATCGTTGTTATGTAAAAAAATGGATGTGAGCAAACGTTCAGTGAATATTAAAGTAACCGGAAGATATCCGTATTCTGTTACTCCGCAATGGGTTGCTTGTTATGCGGAGTTTAATATCGAAGACGATGAAGCTCTGAGAGATTTTTTGAGGACTCCGGATGAACACCAGGAATTTCTTGTGATAAAAATGTTGGAAATGTATGTCAAGGCTGAAGATGTTCGCAATAATGAGGTTCCGCAAAGTAGGGATATCCCTCAATCAATCGGGTGGTTATTTTGGAGCAGTTTTAGCCGAACAGGTTGTGGGTGAAAGAGTTTGGCCTGATCTAAACTTATCTCCACGGGCGAATGAGGAGCGAGGAAATAATTTCTCCCCAAGTTTACATAATCCATAAGACGAGTGGTAAACTTCAATTTTTCTGTGTTACGATATTTATTTTTATGTATTGAATTTGTATTAATACTTATATATTCCCCAGGGGGTACCGGTCAGATATGAATTTTACAAGTTATGGACCAACGGCCAGTTGGAATATGCCTAGTTTTAGTGTGTTGGATTATGGTGATCCATTCGGGAGTCATCATTAACAGGATAATGTGCATCATGGGATATCAACACATTATGATTTGTAAGTGAAGTGATAAAGCTTATATGTAAAGTTTGGATCAATTTGAGAAACTCATTATTTTATTGGTTGGGCAGTAAAAACTAGCAACTTGAAAGTCCCGTCCTTACTCAATTGTCCGAAGACGGCATATTTTATATGTTAGTTTATTATTTTATATGTTACTTTATTATTTTATATGTTTGTTTATTATATAATATGTTTGTTTCTTATTTTATATATTTGTTTCTTATTTTATTTGTTAGTTTATTATTTTATATGTTTGTTTCTTATTTTATATATTTGTTTCTTATTTTATTTGTTAGTTTATTATTTTATATGTTTGTTTCTTATTTTATATTTTAGTTTATTATTTTATATGTTATTAAATATAATTATTAAATATTTATATAACAATACTTAGTTTGACAAATATTATTATTTTCTAATGTTATTTTCTTATGTTTGTTGACTAGAATTCGAGAGAGTTTGTGTTTGAACTATCAGCTTTTTTCAGATATTTTTGGGTTTAACAGATAATTAAATGATTAATTTCAATAACTAAAAAAATATTACACTAAAGGGAACTATATTTTACTCCGCTAAAAGGGCACTACATTACAAATACGAGACTACATTAAAATTACGGGCACAACATAACAATACAGGGAACTAAACAACATTAAAGTCACATATTCATATATCTACAACAATAATATCTAAATAAGATTAATTATTCCTGAAATAATAATTTATCTATTTTACTAATCTTTCAGCACATAAATAATCTAATCCGGATAAAAATAATAAATTAATTTAATCACAAAACAATCACAAAAATACATATACCACAGTAAAAAATAACTAATTAACATTTTTTATGACAACTAATAACAATTTCTCTATTTTACTAATTTTTAGCACCCTAATAATACAATTCGGATAAAAAATAACAAATTAATTAAATCAAAAAACAATTACAAAATAACGTAGAACACAGTAAAAAACAACTAATAGACATTTTTTATAAATAAGTCGGAATATCTCGATTTTATTTTTTTGGAAAGTTGAAGATTTGGTGATTTGGAGCTGAAACGAGCAACACACTACGAGATAACGCCTTAGATATGATGTGAGACTGAGAATCTACACTTTTTGTAGGACCGGTGGGCTCCAACCGAGTTATTTTTCGTTAAAAATGGGGGGGGGGGGGGGGGGGGGGGGGGGAGAGGGGGGCTGGTTTTCTTTCTTTTTTTTAATGGGGAAGAAGGTTGACTGGTTTGGTGGGGAAGGAGAAGGACCGTTTATTTTTCTAGGTATAGCGCGCATATTTACCACGCTATACTATAGCACAGTACATATGGGCGCTATACCTTCCTGCCCATTTAAGTTCAAATAAAGCGCGGTTATTGACCGCGCTATACCTTAACGGACAAACGTGCCGTTAAGATATAGCGCGGTGAATAACCGCGCTATACATATTATGGTTGCTTGATCCGGGGTAAAGGGAAGAAGTTGATTTGGTGATTTGGAGCCGAAACGAGCAACCCACTATGAGATAACGCCTTAGATACGATGTGGGACTGAGAATCTACACTTTTTGTAGGACCGGTGGGCTCCAACCGAGTGTTTTTTTCGTTAAAAATGGGGGGGGGCTGGTTTTCTGTTTTTTTTTAATGGGGAAGAAGGCTGACTGGTTTGGTGGGAAAGGAGAAGGGCTGTTTATTTTTCTAGGTATATCGCGCATATGTACCGCGCTATACTATAGCGCGGTACATATGGGCGCTATACCTTTCCGCCCATTTAAGTTCAAATAAAGCGCGGTTATTGACCGTTACCTTAACGGACAAACGTGACGTTAAGATATAGCGCGGTTATTACATATTATGGTTGCTTGAGTCCAAAAGAACTAAACTTTGGTTCCAGAGGTAAAGGGAAGAAGTTGACTTGAGTTTCCTATATTTTCCTAATTTTTTTCTCATCCAGTATCTGATATCGGCTTTAGGATCCGACTAATCCGGATTCATAAGACCTTTTCCTACAATGTCTTTTTTCGTTCTCGTGGCTCGGACATGATGAAATCTTTGGTTAAGAAATGAACGAATCTTATATCTTGTTTCCATTCCACCACAACCTTTAATGTTCTGTTTTTTTTTCCTATACACATAATAAGTGAGATGAGTGGTATAGAAGTATTTATCTAGCCATAGAAATGTACTCCCTCATAAAAGTTCATTCTGTTGAATAAGTTTTTATATTATTTAACCAGCTTAAAGTATTATTAGGTATTTGTTGTTTTTGAGTAAAAATAGTACCGCAAGTGTTATTGTATTTTAGTTGTAAAAGATATCAAAGCAAAATAAAATAAGTTATTTTCGAATCGTAGATGTTTGAATAATTATCATTTATCAGAATGAAATGTATGCAAATCTGGTCAAATGAAGTAATTACAATATTTGAAATTGTTCAACTTTTTTTGCCCGGGGGGGGGGGGGGGGGGGGGGGGGGGGGGAGGGGGTTAATGTATATACATAGCTCTAACTTGCTTATTTTTGGAGTAGAGTGAAATTCATAACGGAAATTCAACTTATAAGTCTTTACATAATAATTTATTGAAACCCTTACATTTGTTTGTAGTAGCCAACTTAATGAAGCAAGTCATTGTAAATTGTAATCATCCATCATATAGCTTACCTTAGTCTTTCTTTTTTTCACTTTCTATAATGATTTTAAGTTATATATATTTAGTATAAAAAATTTTGCACTATCCAATTACCTTAACATATTCTAGCGAGTAACATATATATATATTTAGTACCTTAAAGAAGATTTATCTGTAAATATTCTTTAGGTATTCTAATAGTCTAAAAATATCATTCATAATTTATTATTTGCGCCCGAGAAGATTGTCGTAGCTTGTATGTGGAGAGAAAATCAAAGGAAAGTAAAATGAAAGTGATTTTATTATACCATGATAGGGAATTGGATATATTGGTCGAAAGCACGATTGTTAACTTTTTAAATAAGATTCCAAAGTATATCCAAATATGTAGATAGTGTTTGAAACGTGTTAGTATAGTTGTGCTTTGCTTGTCCATTTTTTTCTTTTTTCAGCTCTAGACAAGTTGTCATTCTACCAAATTATTTGAATCCACTAAATATATATATATATATATATATAAATAAAAGAAGACCGATGTGGAGAAATAAGAAATAACATGAATGGACAGGTGTTACGGATATGAGTTCTATACATTAATAGTATAATTTGTTTTAATAGTAAGAGCAGCTTAACTGATTGCAAAAGGTTATTATCTTTTTTTTTTTTAGGTTGGTATATAAATTTTCTGTAAAAAGCTACTTATTGCTATATATAGTTGAAAATTAACTTAATGATGCGACAAAAATTAATATATTTTATTAGTGTAAAAAACTTAAAACTCAGTGTTACTCTTTTAACTCTTCTATTAGTTTGTATAAAAATGGTGTTAGACTCCTTTAGATACTGGTCTTTTGGTCCCTGATCTAGAATATTCTAGCTCCTTGAGATGAAGAGGTCAAATACTCCATAGAAAACTCATAGCTTGAACAAAAATCTAGGATAATGAAATGTGCAAAATTAAGTTAGTATTTTTTGCAAACTATAAATACAAATACTATTTGTTCTTGTTAATTAGTATGTTTACTTCTAACTTCTATTGTTTCCCAATACGCTCGAGCATCTCCTCAGTCGTAATAGCTCGTTTTGGTGAATAACATTTTTATATTAGTGTATAATTTTTGTCAAAATTTCAAAAATATATGTGTTTTTAGTTAACTGAGGTAATGAACCGAGAGATGGCATTAGTTTAAACCGTAAGTAAATGCAATTTATAAATCGCATTTCAAAATGAGACTTATAAATCGCAATTCAAAATTAGTCTTATAAATTGCATTTCAGGAATGAAACCTATAAATCGCAATTCAAAATTAGTCTTATAAATCGAATTAGGAATGAGACTTATAAATAGAATTTAGGGAGTTCGAACTTATAATCACGGGACTTATAATCCATTTGTGAAATGCCAATGAGCCATCTCCTGCCTCTTTACTTTTAATTGCTAGTACTAGTATTTGGACAATCTTTTTCTAAGTTAGAACTAAATTAACATTGTAATGTGTTGCTCGTCTAGCCCAGTTGGTAGAGCGCAAGGCTCTTAACCTTGTGGTTGTGAGTTCGAGCCCCACAGTGGTCATTTCAGTGTTTGGTCTTTCGCTTTTTTACATGCAACATTCTCTTCCTTTATCCACACTTTATACGCAACATACTCGTTTTTTTCACGCTTTGTGAAGTATTATCGGATGAATCTCACGATTATCCACTCAAAAGTAATTAGTTAATTCTTTTTTACATAATGAATAATATTAACACTGTTGACCTGTACCATCAAGCAGGGGCGGACCCACCTGGTGTCAAGGGGTTCAGTTGAACCCGCTTCATCAAAAAATTATACTGTATATATTGATAAATTATATTTAAAAGAGAAAACTTACAGTATAAAATATAGTTTGAACCAACTTTAACACAAACTGCTCACTGTGTGGGTGGGTTCAACCTTTGTGAGGGATGCTGAGATCGAATCCCATTTGGTGGCATTTTTCAATTAATTTTTTTAATCCGTACTTGGACTGGTGTGTGTGCAACGTAACGCTAAAACAATCTTTGTCTCAAATTAAACATCATCTTGCCTTCAATCTTTGACTGTTCTCTTTTATATACAAATAACAACTTATTAATAACAAGGAAAGCTCTAAAATTATTTAAATATCTTAGTTAATAAATATTTGCTAAATTAAAATTTTTGATGTAAAATTTGTTAAACTAAATAGACAAATTTCTTAAAATAGAGATAGATATTCCTTTTTAACCTTCATAAAATATTTTTAGGTTTGTTAAAAATATAGAGTGCCAACTTTAAAATGACTTTATTTTGAGATTGTATTAAGAACAAAAAAGGATAATAAAATGATCAAACCCTACTTGTCATACCCAACACCACTTACTAGACATGTTCGCCTTTGACTGAACTCGCTTGCGTAAAATTCTGGGTCACTGCCATCAAGTAGTACTACTCACTGTTTTTTCCCCTTCAAACCATAGGTTGCAATAGAACGGAAATATGCACATTGTCACCACATTCAAGAAAGTTTTAGACAATGCTTGTGCATCTTAAGAGACGGAACTAATTAACACAATCCAACGTCCAATTCAGCAAAAGCTCGTCAGAACACAAGTTTAATCAAGCCTGTTAACAGAGATCATCCAAAATACGCACTTTACAGCAAAATGCAGTACAAGAAAGCCAATATATTTTTCGGTGAATAAAGATTTTATTTACCAAATAATATTTACAAAACAGAAGAAAGATATAGCAAATACACACTGGACATACAGCTCCAGGTGTCACTACTAAAAATTCGACAAAAACCGACCAAAGTCGATCGACCAACTTTGGTCAGTCAAAGAACCGACCAAAAAAACGACCAAAGTTGGTCGGTTTTTCAAAATATTTTATTTTTTAATTTTATTTTACGAAACCAACCAACTTTAGTAGGTTTTCTTTGCGGGAAACTATTTTTGAGTCCTGCGAAATTTATTTTTCAAGAAACCGACCAACTTTAGTCGGTTTTTCAATTAAAATAAATAAAAATTAATATTAAAAAAATCTACCAAAATTGATCGGTTAATTCGGCCGGTCATTTAAAAAAAACCGACCAACTTTGGTCGGTAATTTTACTTTTTAATAAAACCGACCAACTTTGGTCGGTTATTTTCGTGTGAAAATACAAATAAAGAGTATAAATCAAATAAAAGATAGTCTTAAAACAAAATGCACCAATGGTCTAGTGGTAGAATAGTATCCTTCCATAGTACAGACCTCGGTTTGATTCCCATATGGTGAATCTTTTGATTACATAATTAAAATACCGACCAACTTTGGTCGGAAAAAAACGGCCAACTTTGGTCGATTTTTTTTTTTGCAATATTTTTTTTGTGTGAATTTAATTGACCGACCAAAGTTGGTCGGTAATTTCCGACCAACTTTAGTCGGTATTCCTTTCCGACCCCTAAAATACCGTCCAAACGTAAATGGTCGCGTTTTGGTCGGTTATTGGCCATTACCGACCAACTTTGGTCGGTTTTTACCGGATATCTAGTAGTATGTATCGACTTCACTATCCTACCTTAACTAACGGGATATAGCTCTAACGCTAGCATACATCAGTTAAACACACGGGTAGTAATCTAACTCTTGCAAGCGTCTCACTAGCTTCTGCTTTAGTTCTCCTCTACAGTGTATTTCTTGAACAATAGCTCTAATCAACATTGTTGCATTCCTAATCTTAGATTGAAAGATTCTCAGGTTTCTCTCCTACCGTATGCGATATATGGATCATGCTAAGCTCATTATGTAGACTTCAGTTGCTGCATTCTTTTGCTGCATTCTTTCCCCTATAGTGTGTGAAAGCCAATATTTCACATAGTATTAGTGGCTAAAGCTTGGATTTTCACAAAAAAGAAAATCAAAATATTAAAAAGTAAACTAAAAAAAATTAACTAAGGGAATTCAACATATAATATAGGCGAAATACATAAACCACCCCTTTAAGTTGTTCCCAACGATCATTTGAACACCTCACCTAAGGCCTTTTTCATTTACACATTTCACGTGACTAAAAAGTGAAATCAATAAACATCCGACCTAGTCAGCCCCCGTTGTGTGTAACACACCCCCGGATTCGCACGTGTATAAGTGATCCCAACAGTAATAAACGAATTTTTTTGTGAAATTCCAAAAAAACCTTTAATAAACTCCCTAATTTAAATTCCCAAACCTAACCCTAAAATTGTTTTTCACTTCTCTCACTCCTCTCCAGCTGCGTCTTCTTCTTTCTCTCTTTGAAGAAAATTTCTTTTCTTCTCCCTCTCTACTTCTTCTGTTTCAATGAAGCCTGTTGTTAATTGTACATGTGACAAAATTGCTTCTTTAAAACTTTCACGATCACCATTTAATCCGGGTAGAAGATTCTATGACTGTAGATTTAGGAAAGATGTCGATGGTGGATGTAATTCTTTCCGTTAGTATGATGTTGAATTATCCGAACACTATACCAAAGTCATGTTTGGATTATTAAAAAGAGTAAAAATTATGAAGAAGAAACGTCGAAGATGATGAAGAAATAGAGGATATTGGTGTGGCTGCTTGTAATTGTAACTATGGTTTGGTTTTTGAGGGAATCTTCTATTATTTAGGTGTATGGTATATGTATATGGGCATGTAACCCCATTAGTTTTACTGCAATGTTGTTTTTGATTTGTGGCAAATGTTTTCTATTCAATGTAGTTGAAATTTGTAATATGTATGATGAAGTTTTCAATGATCAAATGTGTTTCACTTTCTGCAAAAACTTATACCGATGAAGCAAAGGTGGACTAATCCAAAATACTGAGCTAATAAAAGGAGGTTCATATTATATCCCATACGAAAGTAAGGTTCATACATATGACCAAACATAAGTAGGTTCAAATTACTTCATAAAATATGGTTCATACACATGACCAACAAAATATAACAAACTTCTTCCTAAATTTGACTTTGATAAGAGTCAACTGGTATAGATGAAGTAGAGGTTCCAACTTTCATCTTTTTGTTGGAAACTACAACATCCCTTTGCTTTTGAAGTTGATTCCCTGTGACAGCTCTATTCCCTTTCCACTTAAGACCATTTGATCTAAATCCAAGATCTACATTAGTTTGTGTAGCATTCATCAAGTTTGCACCGGTTGAAATAAGTCTTTCACTTAGCCTACCAGACTAGAAAATACAGTGAGTTAGTAATAAATAATGCATAAGAATAAGTATAGAAAATACAATTAGTTAATAAGAATAATACTTCTCACACTTACATTAAGGATACTAGTTCCTGTTTATGTGTCTGTGTATAAACAAAAACTAAAATTTCTGGTTCTTTTCTTTCCAATAGAAGCAACAAGTGATCTGGCAGTAGCAGAAATAGATGCACCAAATGCAACAGAAACAGCAAGTGATCTTCTACCTTTTCCCCTACCGGCTCCTCCACCTCTACCATTACCACCACTTCCTAAAGTTCCTTCACCTCTTCTTGATGGTGTGCTCCTTTTTATTTTTGATGTTCCAGCACACAAGGAAAAATGAGGCCATTGAAGTTTGGGTTATGGTAGTTGATGTACCTGCAACTTGAGTTGTATAACTTTAACTTCCAGCTTGTGTGCTTGATTGTGTTCTTCTATTTGACTTTCCAGATTGTGTGCTTGTATGTCCCAATTATAAAGTGACAAGTCATTAATGAAGTACTATGAAAACTATGAAATCAAATTGAAGTAGAATTCATCAAACTTACCCTTAAACTGCATACTGACTTGTTGTGACCAACTTGATGGCAAATAGAACATGAGAATTTAGCACCCTTCTTTGATAGTTTTTTCCACTTCTTTGGTTCATCCTTGTTCTTTCTTCTGCATTTTTCTGGCCTACCAGGCATTGGTTTAACTTCATGAGTCTCAATTGATGGATTGGAAGACTCAGGCCACAAATTGCATGCTTGGAATTGGTTGAATATAGTACTGGTAAGCAACAGGAAAAGTGTCTTTCCTATACCAATGTTCAACATAGTCTTCTGGCTCATTCTCAATCTTATTAAAGGCACATATTACATGTTGATATGGTATATATCTTAACTGCCATAATCAACAGTTGCGTTCTCTTTTTTGTATATCAACAGTGTGTCTATACATGCCTTCATGCACTTCAAATCCAGTGTGAGCATTCTGGTGAACTTTCAACTTCCTTGCTCTTTCCTTGTTTTCCTCTAAAACTAGTCTTGCCATAGGTGATATATCAAAAGCCAATATTTCAACAAACTTGATCATATCAACTTGCCTACTCATCATTTTGTGCCTAATTTTATGACAGATTTATACCTAGGACTCAATATCCAGGAATTAAATGTTTCATACATGTTATTTTCTACAACATCACATCTAACCTTCTCATTTAAATAAGCCCTACACCAGTATTCTTTATCATAAGACAGTAAACTTTTACAAATACCATTTCCTAATGCATCCAATTTCTTCATTTCTTCTCTTAACTTTACCTGAAAATGAACCTTAGCACATCTCTAAAACTGCTTTCTTCTCTCCTCTCCTATCCCCTCCATGATTTCTTATAGTTTGCCCAAATGCGTCTTACACATATTCTTCTTTCAGCAGCAGGTAGCAAATCAGCAACAACAGATGACAGTCACTAATAACAATAACAACAATATATAGCAACAGTGAGATACAACAATAGCAACAATAACGGCCCAGTATAATCCCACTAGTAGAGTTTGGGGAGGGTAATGTATACGTAGACCTTACCCCTACTCTGGGGTAGAGAGGTTGTTTCCGATAGACCCTGTGCTCCCTCCCTCCAAGAACTCACCACCTTGCTCTTGGGGTGACTTGAACTCACAACCTCTTGGTTGGAATTGGAGGGTGCTCACCATACCGTTGTTAACTTAACAAAGCAAATAAACAATTTAATAAATAGATTGCCGTACCTTTTGCATGTTAGAAATTACTGTAAATATTCACCATTCCTCAATTCCAACTCCATGAATGTGTAGTCTCCTGATCTACCAAAGCCCAAACAATGGGATACATCTGATTATTTTTATTTTTTCCAACAACCACTAATAATTCACCTTTGCAAGCTCTCTTTAGGAAACAACCATCAAAACCTATGATTCTTCTACAACCTGCCATCTATCCCTTTTTCATAGCCTCAAAGCATACATAAAAATATTTAAACAAATGTTTCCCAGGAACTGTTTCTGTATCAGTTCTAACCCAACATGAACTTCCAGGATTGGTGGACTTAATCATCTCAGCATAGTCCAACAACCTTTAAAATTCAAGGTTCTAGTTACCCATAAACTAGCTAATTACCGTCATCTTGGCTCTATAGATAAGTAATCTTCCTACATACAAACCCCATTTAACTCTTATAACCTCTTGCAACTCATGTATTGTGATGTTTGGAGTTGATATGGTTTTATCTTGGATTTTTCTTGCAATGTACTTGGTTGTGAAAAGTTTGTTCTTGTTCTTTGTTGGGCATTTATGAACAGGTATATATGTCTTCACAGTAAAGTTCCCTGAATCCTTATCTATAGCAAATATATGCCACTTACACTTTTCATGCTTACACTTAACTCTTATTCTATCTTTCTCATTAGGTCTAAGCTTTAAAGAAACTTTATATTGAATAGCATAGTCAGCAATAGCTTTCCTAAAATCTTCTTCATTATCAAAGATCATGCCCAACTCAAATAGATGAATTTTAGCATCAAAGCCATACCTGATCTTTTGACTTCTTCTTCTAGAAGGAAGATCAGCACCAGGTTCAGTAAATGGTTCTAACTTTTTATCACTGTCTACACTCCCAACATCTGAGCTGTCCAAATACTCTTCATCCCCACCTATATTTCCAACATATTTATCCTTCTTATTTATCCCTATGTCTTCAAACCCCTTATCAATTCCAGCCTCACCAAGAATTACTTCTTCAGTAAAAACATATTTTCTCCTCTGTTTTCTCTTACTTTATAATTCAGCATCATTCACATTCTTCTTCGGCCTGCTTCTCTTTACTTCCCCGCCAGCATTCCTCACAAATTTTAACTCATCATCTATCTCACTGTCATCTTCTTCTGCAATATCTTCTAGGTCATTTTCACCAAAATTTTCATCTTCAGATAGATTTGTATCTGTTTTATTACTGTTGTCATGCTCTGCAGTTGCACCCTCTTCAACATTTATATCCTCATCTGAAAATGTAGCCCTATTTTGTTTTGCATTTACACTACTACCCTCAACAATATTTACTTCTATATCCTTAATACCCTCATCAATATTTACTCCAATACCCTCATCAACGGTTACATTAATGCCATCATCAGCATTTACACCAATGCCCTCATCAACATTTACATGAATGCCCTCACCAACATGTATGCTAACCCTTGAACCACCCCTAATTTCTAGATTAATTGTAGATTGGTCGGTATTACCAACCTATGAGCAAGGTAAATATCCCACAGGGACATCTTTCACAACCTCTAAATTATCTATCACATGACTCACATAGACATCAAAGATATCCACATCCTTTAGGTCTTTAATCAAATTTAGTAGTTGATAGTCATTTTCAACTGGAAAGAATTTATGAGTTTTAGGGCATTGAACAAAGAACCCACTAGCTGAGTTGTATCATATTTCAGGGGCTACTTTTATATAAGATAGAAGCTCGGACAAAAAGAAATGATCTTTGTCCACCACATGCCCTATATTTTCACCCTTTCCCACATACTTTTCATCAATAAAGTGACCCCCATGGTGAAAGACAATACCAATATATTCGTCCATGTGACTCGGTACTGAAAAAGACAAAAGAAGATCAGTCAATATTCCTGACCTTTTCAATTTTCTAGCAGGAAAAAACCCTAAATTAATAGCACCATAACAGACACCTAGCAATAAAATAAAAAATACATAATCTAAGCATAAAAATAACATACCTTTATGCAATAATCGAAGCCACTTTACAGTCAACTCCCATGTTCACAAAAACTCCACTGTCAAAACCCTAGGACGACATTCAGGTGATAAATCGTGAGCCAACAATCAAATTCGAACAAACTCTACTTAGTATGTGAAAGAAATGGTAAATTTTGCAACAGAAATGCCGATTAAATCAAGATTAATTGAAGAGATGAAGATGGGTGGCATTCGGTGAGAGAGAGAGTTCAGGTGTTAGACGAAATGTTCGAGAAAACTTTAACCCTTATGTTTTAAGTTTTTATTTAGACAACTTTTAATTGTTTATTTCTTATTATTTATCCACGTGTCGTCTTCTTATTAAAAATATTTACTTAGGAACACAGTAGTTTCCCGCGAAGGGATGTCAACACCACCCCTTGTATAAGGCCGCTCTGCCACTGCATAGTACTATTTATAAATAGAACATCCACTAATTTGTCGCCATCACAAACTTGAATCCTATGTTCAGAAGATTGGAAGCTTCAGTCTTTTATATCAAATCAGCCACATTCATGGGAATTTCATCAATCTGTGTACTGTAGCATTGCTCAATGTCTCTCAATATTTGAATAACATCACAAAATTTATAGCTACAACCTTTCTACCAAAACGACCAGAACGACCAATGTGATGCACGTATAGCTCTCTATTGTTTGGAATGTCATAATTAATTACCAGATATACCTGATCGACAAAAAAAGAATTTGAAGAAATAAAGGACATAGAACTTCTTGCCTGCTGAATATCTGTTGTTAATAGAAAACGATTCGCGCCACCTCTGAACTATACCATAATAGCATCTCGCACCTTCTGTGATGAGACTGTAAATCCATTTTCACGCATCTTGTTACTTAGGCAATCAATCTTTCCTTTTATGTTGCAGAAAATAACAGCTTGAGGAATGGCAAATATATCAAAAAGATCACAAAGTTTATCAAATTTCAACTCTTCTGTCTCCACCGCTACAGAGAACTGTTTGATTCCCTTACTAGAGTCAATATATCCCGGTTTGTAATAATCCGAAGAGGATCCATCATCAATTTGCTCATAATTTCCTGAACCGAGCCGAGGGTCAATTAGACACAGCCTCTTTATCTCCACAAGATAAGGGTAAAGCCTGCATACACACTACCCTCCCCAGACCCCACAATGTGAGATTATATTGGGTATGTTATTGTTGTTATTTTTTGTTGTCTGGAAAAGACGTGGCAGAAATTAGTACAACCTGAAGCTAATCTCGTGCAAGACAGTGGCGGATGCATGGTATAGGTTGTGCGTGCTTAAGCACCCCATTACGTTTGGAGCCATACACTATTATTTATATAGAAAAAATTAGTAATTCCTACAAATATATTATTAACTAAGCACTCAACAACAACAACAACAACAACAACAACCTAGTATAATCCCACTAGTGGGGTCTGGGGAGGGTAGTGTGTACGCAGACCTTACTCCTACCCTGGGGTAGAGAGGCTGTTTCCAATAGACCCTCGGCATCCTTCCCTCCAAGAACTCCCCACCTTGCTCTTGGGGTGACTCGAACTCACAACCTCTTGGTTGGAAGTGGAGGGTGCTTACCATCAGAGCAACCCAAGAACTCCCTCAAAATTCTGGATCCGCCATTGGTGAAAGATATTTGTAAGACTGTAAATACCATTTATCCGATCCTTAAAATCGCGGTTCCACACTTTCTGATGTCACAAAGACTAATCTTTCATTATTTATTGGCGGCCGCCTCCTGTTCGCCGGAATCACTGATCCCGTCACCGACACCGCCGCCGCATCCATGTTGATGAAATGAGATAGAGCAACAATAACGTGTATGACTGGCTGTGTTAAAACCCTGAGTGTAGCACTCGAGCACGTGGTTCATTTGATCCCTGTATTTTCTATACGGATCATACACTTATATGTAAAAATTTACTAAATTGTGACAAATAATATATTCGAACAATGATTTTAACAATACAATGGGTTCAATACTAAAAGACTTAAAAGTTAAACCTATAAAAATAAAATTTAAATCCAGCTATGAGATAGTGTATTCAGTGCTTGCAGTTTATAGAGAGCCAAAGATAGAGTCACCCAATATTGACTATGACTCTTTATGGTATTCGAATTTTGAGGATATATTATAACCCATTAGAGGTGTTCAAAACCAAACCGAAACCGAAAACCGAACCAAAATCGAAGCTTAATAGCTTATTGGTATCAGGTTAACGGTTTAACGGGAGAGGAATAGATTGAAATTTTTTTATTAACGGCTTATTAGTTTGGGGGCGGATTATTCAATTTTCTTAACGGATAATCCGTTAACCCGTTATATATATATATATATATATATATACATATTACTGCTCTGGACAATTGTACGAAGTGCAAAGTGAATTGTACTGATTGCTTGGAAGTATCTAATTGGCCATTGAGTCTCTTCCCCACTGGAGACCAATAATCAGTATTAAACTATTAATATTTACACTTTAGAAACCCTAGCATCTAAACCTAGTAGCCAACCCTCTCGCCTCTCCCTCTCCATCTCGTTGTCTATTACAAATTCCAAAAAGCAGAAGGCTGCAACTCAAAGGAACAGAAACTAGTACCACAACTGTTGATTGATCAAACTCGAACTCGATTACAAATATAAAGCCGGATGAAATCTCAAATGCAGAAATTATGGTTGTCCAACGGGATAGGACGGGACGGGACGGGACGGGACGGGACAAAATTAACAGAACGGGACGACATTTAGTCGGGACGGGACGAAACGGGACGGGACAAATGGGATGAAACGGTAGGCCCATTCCGTCCCGCTAACAAACGGGATGGGACGCGACAAGACAGGACGGGTTCGCGGGCCTTAAGTGCCATTTTTAAAAAATATTATTTAAGCATTGAGTTTGGCAACGAATATTCTTTTGACAATGACTAAGTTTTTAAAGTTTGCAGCATCTAGTTTTTTGACTTATTTAATAAATTTAAAAATTAAACGAAAATTAGGAAACTAAGTAAAGAATTATACAATATTAAAATAAAAGACTTGTAATAAAATATTCTAGCAATTATAAATATATAATAGAGTTATAATTTATTTAATATAATTTTAATCCATTAAGTAACTAAGTAAGAGTGTAAGACAATTCATAAAATAAATTCAACGCTTAGAGTCTTTTATTTTATTAATAGAACTTTCAAATCTCACATACAAATATAATTCTTTTGAAGAGCACCTAATCTA
>AWOL01S0003584.1:173021-194488 GCA_000715115.1 Nicotiana otophora
ATCGATCTAACATAAGAATATATGTTAGCTTGGCATTCTTCGAGAGATGGTTGTTCATTTTTTTGAGTTGCTAAATTCTCATAAATTTTACGAACAAGTCCCTTTGCACCTCTTAATTTTAAAGATGGGTTAAGTATAGTAGAAATTAAACAAACTTGGGGAATAGGGAAAAAATACTTTTTAAATTTTATAATTATTTCATTAATGGCCGTGCATAAGTTGGATTAGTTTTATACTTACCAAATACAACAGAAATTCCACAAATATACCATAATATTTGTGTAATATAGGATAATATATACCAGAAAATTATTTTGTAGCATAATAAAAATTTTCTAAAAACTTTGTAAGCTCATTGATCTGATCCCAATCCGAATTTGAGAGATTTGAGAGAGAATAATTTATTTTTGTGGGAATAAATAAAGAAGGATTGGGGTATTTATAGTAGAAAAAAGGGCCAAAGTATAATTTAACAAACTTAGGGATTATATTAAAAGTTTGGGGGCTAAGGGGGTGTTTTGGAGGGGGGAGGGGGAGGGGAAAATATGGCCGTTTTTGGCCATTGGAAACGGCTATTTTTGCAATTATAGCCGTTGCCCAATGGCTATAATTCAAAAAAAAGGGACGCGGGACGGGACGGGACGAAATGAGACGGGATAAACGGGATAAACGAGACGAAATGGCCATCTCGTCCCATCCCGTGTCCCGTTTAACATGGGCCCATCCCGTTTAAAATTAAGTGGGACGGGACAGAACGCGGGACGGGACTGGGATGGGACGGGACGTCCAGTCCCGTTGGACAGCCTTAGCAGAAATTACAATAAAATGCTGGAACTAACAGTAACTAATGATAAATGAAGCAGAATGAGATGAGGAATACAGAAGAACTGGGAAGAGAAATAGAATCATTCATAACAACTAAAATCGTTGCTTCGCAATGCCGATTTCGTGGTGCCTTATACTGCCGCCTAACCAATTTTACCCGTTATCACAAGCATTTTCCCCTTTCCAGACGTAGTGTTAAGTTATTTAGGCAGAATGATCATTCTAGAAGTCTTGCATGGCATTCCCATGTGCTCTACTAGCGTGGCTTCCACGTCATCTCTATTTTCATTCACAACAATACTCCCCCCCTCAAAAGCAACCTTGTCCTCAAGGTTGGGATCAACTGGATCCACAGTGTCAGTGGAATCTCCCAAAAGCAAAGGAGTGAGCTGATGATTAGGAGTTCCCACACATCGTTTCAACATGAAAACATGAAAGACCGAGTGGATCTTAGCAGACTCGGGCAGCGCTAGGCGGTAGGCAACATTGCCAATGCGATTCAACACCTGGTAAGGACAAAAATAACGTCTGCCAATCTTGTGATCTCGCTACAAGCGCAAAGAAGTCTGCCTAAAAGGTTTTCACTTAACGTACACCTAATCACCAATATCAAAGATCGTATCAGTGCGGGACGTAATCTACCAATAGCTTCATACGGTTCTGAGCCTTTAACAAATTGTGCCTGAGGATTTGAAGAACTTCATCACGTTGCAGCAAGTAAGACTCAACTAATTCGCTCGCAGTGCTGCCCAAATATAGCGGGCGATGGTTGGAGGTTCACGGCCATAGAGTGCTTCAAAAGGAGTCATGCCACCTGCAATTTGATAAGAGGTGTTATACCAATATTCTTCCCATGGCATCATGGCAACCTAGTGGGAAGGAACCTCAGCGACGAAGCAACGCAAATACTATTCAACATACTTGTTAGGTGCCTCTGATTGCCTATCCGTCTGAGGATGATAAGCAGTACTCATGGCAGGAGTAGACCCTTGTAAACGATGAATTTCTTTCCAAAATAAGTGTAGGAACCTGGGGTCACGATCAGTCACGATAGTCCGGGGAGGGCCATGGAGCCTGATTATACCTACCACGAAAGCCTCTGCCACAGTATGAGTAGAAAAAGTAGAAGGCAGTGGTATGAAGTGCCCATAGTTCGTGAGGTGATCTATTTCAGTCATGATTATAGTCTTTCCCCTCGAACTGGGAAGACAAGTGATAAATTCTATCGCAATGTCCTCAAAAACTTGATCAGGGATTGGCAATGGTTGCAATAAGCCTGCAGGGTGAAGGTGAGAATCCTTCATCTGTTGGCATATCTGACAGGCTTCCACAAAAATTTGTACGTCGCGATGCATATGCCTCCAAAAGAAACTAGATGCCAAACGATGGAAGGTGCGAGCAACCCCAGCATGACCTCTAGTAGGAGCGGCATGGAACTTAAAAATTAGTTTCAGGCGTAAGGAAAAATCAGAAGGAATAACTATCCTTCCTTTATAAACCAGTAACCCATGTTTGAACAAATAGTCTTCATAGCCAGCATCTCCATGACTCAAAGCCTGTTGAATTTCCACCAACTCCGGATTGGAGTGGTTCAATTGCTTAAACTCAACCTCAATAGCAAAAGAATTGACCGAGAGAGTCAGTTTCCACCTGAAATTCCTGACTAAAATCTGGTAGAGCCAAAACAGGGGTGGAGCCCAACATAGCCTTCAAAGCATCAAAGGCACTTTGTTCTGCATCTGCCCACTTGAAAGAGTCCTTGCGCAAAAAATCAGTCAAAGGACCAGCTATGGAATCATAATGATGAATAAGCCTACGGTAATAACCTGCAAGGCCAAGGAAACTGCGAACCTCCTTTACGGAACAAGGGGGTAGCCATTGCTGGATGGCCATAATCTTTTCAGGGTCTACGGACAATCCTTGGGCAGATATAATGTGGCCTAAATAGTCCACAAATGGTTGTCCAAATAAACATTTGGATCGCTTGGCGACTAGTTGATGGTCGCGTAACAACTGCGGGACCACCTGTAAATGTTCCATATGTTCATTCCAAGATGAACTATAGACCAATATATCGTCTAATTATACCAAGACGAAACGACGTAAATGGGGCCGAAAAATCTTATTCATAGTTGCCTGAAAGGTGGAAGGGGCATTCGTCAAGCCAAAAGATATGATCAAGAATTCGTAGTATCCGTCATGGCCTTCGAATGTTCGCCACGAAACCGCCCTATCTCCACCAGACCTCTATGGCGAAGAATCGATGCTGTCGGAGGTTGGTCATCGGGTGGGTCTCTCCCATGGCGATAGCGAGTGACTTCCATCGTTGGGTCTCGATGTTGATTTCCCACCACTTCTAGTAACAATGAACAGATATCACCAAGGATTGAATCCTTCACTCCCTGAACTGATTCTTCTACGAGAGACTTGAGTTTTGGGTCATCCATTTTGGACCTCTCAATGAAAGCACCAATATTACAAATTCAAAAGAGCAGAGACTAGTACCACAACTGTTGATTGATTAAACTCGAACTCGATTATAAAGATAAATCCGGATGAAATCTCAAATGCAGAAATTAAAATGAAATGCTCGAACTAATAGTTACTAATGATAAAGGAAGGAGAAGGAGATGAGGAATACAGAAGAACTGGGAAGAGAAATAGAATCATTCATAACAACTAAAATCACTGCTTCGCAATGCTGATTTCGTGGTGCCTTATACTGCTGCCCAACTAATTTTACCCCTTGTCACGAGCATTTCCCCCTTTCCAGACCTAGTCCTCAAGTCGTTTAGGCGGAATGATCGTTCTGGAAGTCTTGCGTGGCATTCCCATGTGCTTTGCTTGCGTGGCTTCCACGCCATCTCTATTTTCATTCACAACACAGTCTCGCCTTTCCCTCTCGGCTCTCGGCTCTCGCCTGCCTTTTCAATACTTAAATTGGTCCTAATTGGTACAAGTTTGAATTGGAAACATAAGGTCTTGAATTAATTTTCAAAATAAGGGTGGCCAACCGGGCCTGCCTTTTCAAATTTCAATGAATAGCTTCATTAGTGACGTTATGTTACTATGTCAAGAAATTCTCAAACAACAACCACACACACGCATAGCCAGCAGAGCAAGGAAGAAGGAAAGAGGAAGTCAAAAATGTATCGTCTGTTTATTTTTCAATAAGGTATTTCGCCCAAAGTAATCTTTCATCATGGGTACAGCAATGAATCTCTATAGATTACTTCTCTTTTGATATCCAGTATTTGATTCTAGTAATATGGCCTCATGGTATAATTTAGTTGATATATATGTATGAGAAATGTTGACTATATTGTTGTCTCGGGGATGTACTCCCCAATACTGTGTTGAAATATGTTAAGTTTCAATCAAGTGAAACTAAATTGATAATCGTCCGATAATAGTTAAACCTATACCAATTCGCCCGATATCTTATCGGGTGGCTAGTGGATTAATACGTTTAAAAATTGATAACCGATAAGCCAAACCGTTAAGAGTAAATAACCGCCCGATCCGCCCGTTAAGCATCCCTATAACCCATGGAAAGTCCATGCCAACTCCACCGTACGCAATAAATATTTAAAAGTCAATTATCAAATTCGCCAAGCCTCAAACTGAAGGTAGCCGGCATTAATGTCACTAGTCTAAGCGTACGCGCGTTGCGCGTGCACCCTATCTCAATAAGTATAAGATGTTAAAAAAATACATAAATATTTTATTATAAGTTATTTGAGTAACGAAATAAAAATGAAAGAGGTACAGTGAAATCCAAGTAAGAAAGAATATAAATTATCAATTAAGCTTTCAATTTAAAGAAACACTTACAAATTAATTTTATGAGAATGACAACAATTTTAAACCTAATAATAGATACTATCTATAAAATATTGTCGAAATACTTATGAAATCAAATTTCAAGAATAGTAAAAAGTATAAATTATCAATCAAACTTTTAAAAAACACTTGCAAATTGAGTTTTATGAACAATGAATAGGTTATATGAAGGAAAAAAAAGAGGGACAAAATTATTCTTATGTGGTTAAAAATTTAAAATATAATGACAAAAGGCCGATGTAGAAAACCAAAATTATGCGGAATCAATTTTTGTGGTATTTTTTTTTTTATCAGAAACAACTTTGCCTATTTTTTCATAGTCTTTTATTTTCTTGCATCCTTATTAGGGAACACTAAAACCTACCAAACTAAGCTTTAAAATAAGAAATAACTACATAAGAGTTATAAAAAAAATAGATACTTCATCGAGGAACATAGGCGAGAATGCTCTTCCATTTGATTTTTCAAATAATATTATATTTATATTACATAGTTAAAATAAGAAAAAACATTATAAGGTAAAAATTTTAAAATCTTAAAGATTAAAAATTCTTACAGAGTAGTTAAAATAAGGAAAATATTAATACATAAAATTCAGTAAATTGCGAAATTCTAAATATTAGAAAAGCATTAAATGACTAATTTGTCTAGTGTGATACCTATTTTAAAAGGGTAAAATAAGCGAACGACATTTCGCTAAGGGGTTTCATATTTTTAATATAGCGTATGGCCCTCGTATTATACTATAAGTAATATACGTGAATACACAATTCAAATTAGTCTGTGAATGAATTCTACTACTAATACAAATACGTGAATTCAAAATTCAACTACTAATAAAAATCTTTTTGCTTAATAAAATAGAACTTGGAAATTCTTAATTTTGTAGATGATGCTCGAACAACGCAAAGTTTTGATAATAAAATATGGAATCATATCTTCTTAAATAGAAGTAGTCGCTTATATAATTCAAATAGGAAAGAATTTATATAAGGTTTAATTGTGTATAGTTAAAATAGACGAAAAAAATATTATTAAAAAAAAATAAAGACTCTTAAATCAAAAAGAAGTTCAAAGTATTTATTTTTTACTAAACCTAAAAGGAGTACAAGATGGTGAAATTAAATGAAACCTCCGTAGTGTGAATTAATATGTCAAAATTAACTAAAAAAGACCCTTCTAAACCTGAAAGGAGAAATTTGATACTCCAACGTATGAATGAACTTGAACATGAACAAAACTTTCATGGTGTAATTAACTTGAATGTACTTAAAATTCTAGAACATAAAGGAATTAAAACATAAAAGTTCTGAATATTAGGGAATAATTAAGTGACTACTCCTAAATAATATGGACTAATTAAATGACTATTCCTAAATAGTAGGAAACTAATTAATTATTTATTCCTAAATATAGGAAAAATAATTAAATACTTATTCCTAAATATTAGAAAAATAATCGAAAGACTATTTTGTCGAGTTTGAACTTTATTTTAAAAGGGTAAAAAAGACTAACGATATTTCGCTAAAGGCATTCGTGCTTTTAATAAAGTATAGATTACTACTCCGTAGTTAGTTTCAAAAGAATTACATATTCTTATATTCCAAAAATAATATAACTTTTTATTTTATTTTTTAACTTTTATGCCCACACAAATATTATGGTCACACAAAAACTTTTACCTGTTAACTTTTAAGATCACAAGTTTTAAAAGTTTTTTTTCCTCTTAAATTCCTTAACTATCGCTTTAATTTTTTTTACGCTTATTAAAAAATAATAAATACAAAAAACAATTACTAGGTTAATCCAATTAATTACTTTTTAAAAATTGAGTAGTACTAAAAAAGCTACACCAATACTCTTTCATATTAAGGGTATAATAGAAACATCTAACTAATTTAGTCTAATCTTGAGTTCGCAAAGTGACAATTGTTTTTTAGCTAAGGTTATTAATTAATTTGGGACAAAGAATAGCAAATTATATGCCCTTCAAATAGCTAATAATACCTACGTTGCTTGGCGTACTCTTCAAATATCGACGAATGCAGCAACATAATTAGATAATTCCGCGCGCCATGACTCCAGGGGCGGATCTACCTTTGCACGAGCGATGTCACGTGATACCGTTTCGTCGAAAATCTATATTAATTATTCACATATAATTCAAACGAAAAAAATAAGAAAACAGTAAAATAAAATAAGTCACACCACTTGTCACATTGAGGCGTTTAGGTGATCTGGTCAAAGTATGAAAATATCTATACAGGTCAGTGAGTTTGAACCTGTGTAGCCTCATTTTTTGTTTTAATACTTTTGTACTACTCGACTAGCACAATACATGTTTTAAATTTGAGGGATGCTGCATTGTAAGTTGTGTTATTTCTTTTTTTCTATTATTCTTTTAAGGCAGAATAGTTAAAGACCCCCTGAACTTGACGTTTTTTGGCCAGTGTACACCTTAACTATTCGAGGTCCTAAATATCTCCTTCAACTTTGTTTTTTAAAAGTTATTGACTCCTTAACTTTTTGGACCTTAACATTGTGTATCCACGCGCGGTCCATATGAAATTTTCATCTGACGCGGCTATACACAATGGCAAAATAAATTATTTTTTATTTAATTAAAAATTTAAAACTCTAATAAAAGATCAGGGCTTTTACGTCATTTCAGCGGCAATACAACTTAAATCCGACGAAGGATCCTATGGAAGAATCAAATGGGTCCTTTCAATTGAACTCAAATCAGTTTTAAATACAACTACAACTCTAGTGGAAGAATCAGCGAAAACTCGAATTTAACTCAAATAAGTTTTAAATATAAGTCCGGCGGAATAATCCGGCGAAGACTCCGGTGGAAGAATCTAACTCAAATCAGTTTTAAGCATAATTCTGGTGGAAGAAACCGGCAAACTCCAAAATGGGTCTCAATCACTGTCTAAATGTGTCCCACATACGGGAATTAACACTATTACCGCGGATAATATTCTCCGAAAGTACACTCAATTTTTGAGGTGGAGAAATATATTATTTTGCTAAAGCAAGAAGAAGATGTTATATCACAAAATGAATATGAAAATATGATGAGAATAAGGAAGATGAATGGAATTAGGGATGATGATGGTGGTATAGGGATTGGAATTAAAAACAAAAGTCATTTCATCATTTTTATAGTTTGAGATAGAATAACAGTTAACAAAAATGGCAATTCTAGACTGATGTGGCAATTAAATAGCACTTTCACGCACCCAAACTCATTTGAAGTTACTTTTTTTGCCATGTAGCGCATTAAGGAGTTAATAACTTTAAAAAAATCAAACTGAATGGGGTATTTAGGACCTCAAATAGTTAAGGCGTACACTCGCCAAAAATTATTAAGTTCAGGGGGTCTTTAACTATTCTGTCTTTTTTTAAATATGATATTTTTACAGTAATTTTTTTATTTGCTCATGTGTACGCCATTGCATGACTCATACACACTCCATTACACCATCATATGAGCATCACACATTTACCTTCCCCTCATCTTATAGACCAAGTGAATTGCACTCTCAGAATCACATATTGACGATTTTTTTATTTTTTATTTTGTCTTTTTGTGAAAAAAGAGGAAGAAAATTTTCCACATTAATAGACGTACACCCTCAAGTAAGGGCACTGTAAGGTCTTGGCCTGCATAAGCAATGAAATAGGCTGGACTAGCTGCACCTTTTTATCAGGGCAGCTCAAGTACATGTGTGATTGTTTACTCATAAAATGGTACAGTTAAATTTATATGTAGTTTACAGATAAGTGAACTAATTTGATCCTGAAATAATGCAATAATTGAAAAAATATACAATACCTAGCCTTAAAATGTAGATGAAATAACAGAGATGACAGTTCCGGGAACAAGATTTCCGGGCACAGCAATAATAAGATCAAAAAAGGAAAAGTAAGATTTGTATTAAGCTTTGTATAGAATGTAGTGTAAGTTTAGCTAGAAAATTCGTATCCTTTACAATGATAATCGGGCTCATTATTTATAGTTGTGTCTAGGGAAGGAGGTCCTAGGATCGTGTCCTCCTTTAATGTCAATTATGAGGGTCATTGATGAAGATGTAACAGTGAACATAAATGTCAAATTTTCTATAACGGACCGTCGCTCTTAATGCTGTAAAATATTCCTTATTAAATGCTACCGGACGCAGAGCATTTAATATATCTTTATGAACGTTATCCCTTCTGGTGACAAACGGAATGGCTGCGTTCAGTCTTCGGCCATCCCCGTCTTGTATTCCATGTGTCTTTCCTTTAGATGACCACGTGTCATATCATATTTCACCCTATACAGATAGTCCTCCTGCTTTCCGGTAACATAACTTTGTATTACCGAAAGTTGGTAGAAACACTCTTTTGGCGGGAATTACAATAACTCTCTCGGAAGGCTTCTGACGGTTGATTAGACGCACGTCTCTCCGCTTTTAATGCCCCGAACATACGTCATCCCACGATTCAGCACAACGTTTACCGATTATCAAGGTAATCATGGCTATGAATTTAACCGCCAAAATTTTACTTATATGCATCATTCTTTTCCTTTGCATTTCATAATTTCTCGAGTTTCTGATTTGCATCTTTGTTCTCCATCCTTTCTCTAATTCTCTTTTTAAAAACACTTTTCCCTTCTTCTTATTCAATGGTTTCTTCCTCCAAGCGTGCCGGTTCTTCAAAGAACAAGAACAAAGCCGAGGACTCTATTCCTCCAACGGTGGGTTCCATCATCCTAAGAAGACTCAGTACTACAAAGAACTTTGAAGAGAAATTCCCTACCGCTAACCCTCGTACATGGACTGTTAGTAGGTACTCTTCTTTCATTAGTCCTTCCAGTATTCCTGCTGTGAAGGAAGACTGCCACTGCCATGAGTTAGATATCATTGCTGCTGATCTATCGGAGCGAGTGACCCTTCCCAAGGAAGGTTTGACATACTTTTACACGTATCCCTTTACTTTTGGTGCATTTTCTTTGAGTGGAGAGCTTGATTCCATGATTGCAGAGTTTTGCCTTTGCAACTAGGTGTGTTTGGAATAGGTAACTCCTTCAGTGTGGAGGACGGTCGCCTGCCTTTGACGATTGTGCCAGGATACGGGAGAAGAGCTAACATTAACTCGTATGATGAATCTCTACTCCCCCAAAATTTTCCGTGGGGGTATGATAAACCTCTGCTAACGTGGTCATCATGCTCTATTGACTAGCATGGATGATGATAACGACTGTGGATGGACATAACGGTTCGTTGTAGTTGCCACCAATAATATCATTCCGACAACGGATTCATTCTTTCCAGCCGCTTGGAACCGTACTCGTAAGATCTTTATTTAATATATTTTCTTTCACTAAATATTCTTTTATGGCCGTATCGACTTTTCACCCTTCACATATTTCAGCAACTCGATGGATCCCACTGGTGGTAGAAGGTTTGGACCGGTGGGTTCAGAAGATCTTGGACGTCACGACGTCCGAAACTCTTTTATGGAAATAACTGGCCCTTAAATACGGGTGAAAGGCCAAAAATTATGGTAATTTTAACTTACCTTCCTTCCATTATTTTTGTATATGGAGAACTTGGTCGAACCCTTCTGACTTGTTCACGAAATTAGATCTACCTGCGGGTTCTTTTGTTGTCCCTGAGGAGGACGTCTTGGCTGATCCTGCTGATACGACGAGGCTTCAGGAGGCACTTACTCGAACAGGTATCTCCGAGCCTGTTTCGGGCGCAAATACTTCTTTACGAAGTCCCGGTCGAAGGATAAATAACCGAAGAGAAGACGTTGCTCCACGGCCCGGAAAAGAATAAGAGGGCAGAGACTGATGCCCCCGAGTCATCTCCGGTGGCAATGGTGACTGGTCCTCCTTCCGGGTTGGTCATAGACACCGTGATGATTGATGATGATGAAGAATCTAGTGATGAGGGAGCTTCTCTACATAAAAGGCGACGATCCTCATAATCTCAACAGGATGCTCGACCTATTGAGACAGTTAAACCAACAGAGGACGATGTCTTGGCACTTTGGGGATAATTTGATTTTTTAGATAATGCCAACTCTCATTTTTGGGCCCCAAGTGATGTGTCCGGTACTGTGCGGCTGAGTAGCGGATCCATGTCATCTTTGGTTAGCGAGAATCCATCCACCAGCACTGCATTTGATGCAACTGCTTCTCACCCTTTGACTTCATCAGCTTCATCTCCACATTCACCAACACCAGCAACTGTTACATCATTTCCACCTTCATCCACTCTTCCACCAGCAACTACTACATCATCTCCGACGGCCGCACCTGACCATGGAGAAGGTGTTCCTCTTCCCCAGTCCCCAGTTCATGGGAATTTGGGGCAAAATTATGTTTCCCGTTCTCAAGAGCCACAAAGGAGGAGGAATGTTATTCTTTCGGTCTCTACCGGATGCAACCTGCTCTCTCGGTTGGTGGAGTTTGCTAGCTATCTGAAGCCTTTGGCTTCAGAGAAAGATTGGGAAAAGATTCAAGCACTCTCGGGGGAGTGTTTGTTGAACAATGCCATGCACAATGCCACAGCGGTGCGTTCCTTTCATCCTTTGCTATTTCTTCTACTTTTGTATGAATGTATTCTAAGTTTTACTTCTTCTTGTTTTGTAGGCCAACTTTCTTGCTTCTTAGGGCCTTCAGAGGTTGATTCGTGAGAAGGAGGAACTTACTTCTGAACGGAATCAGCTTTTGGTGGAACGGGACTAAACTATTCTCCGCCTCTCGGAACTGGAAATCAAAGCTACTGAGGTCGTTGTTTTAGAGGCTCGTTTGTAGCAAAGCGAGCAAGAATTGGTAACCCCCCGCTGAGTGTTAGATTTGATGAAGCCAAGGCCAAGTGAGCTGAAGTCCAGGACGTCATTCTTGTTGTAACCGAGAGCGAGGCTATTACTGCCGAAAAAGCGACTGACTTAGAAACGACATTGAACTCCAAAATCGAAGAGCTTGCTGTTGTAAGGGAGAAACATGCCCAATTGGAAGAGAAGTACAAGATATCTATCGAGCATAATAGGCGCTTTAGTTCTACTGTCAGTGACCTTGATGTTAGCCTTAGATCTGTTAAGTCCGTCCGGAAAAGCCTTTTTGCCGAGGTTACCCAACTCAAATAAGAACTTAAGCATCGAGCGACTTCCCTCATTGTCGAAAAAACATATGATATGTACAACATGAGGAGAGAAACCTTGTAAGAGGACAAAGAAGGTATCATTGACTATAATGCCAAAATTGCTAAGGCCCGAAAGCTTGAGGTAGCTGCTAAAAATGGACTCCCGGTGCAGTCTGATGCTCCTGGTTCTTCTGGCTTCGGTTTCGAGTTTTCAGGAACTGAAGAGGAATCGGAGAGTGGCGATGCTGAAAAATAGACTAGAGAAAACGTCGAGCCATCAGTGGACCCACCTACTTCTCTCAGGGATGCAGACAATTCTCTTCCTCTTGGTTCCGGAGACATTGCAGTTTAGCTTTTTTTTTCTTTTTCCCATTTTGTACTTTTACCATTTTGGCACGTTCTTGTAAATAAAGACATATTTTTGCTCAAATATTGTTTGAGTCTTACTTTCGTTGGAATATCCATGTAAGTCGTTAACTTTTACATTTGCTTAAGAATTATGCGCACATTTTTCTGTTTGCGCTTTACTATGTGTAGTCTCAGATGTATTTTCCTCGAAGCACTTTGGTTCTGAATATTATCCCTTTTATATGAGGGTTTCTATAAGTATTTGTGCAAGTTTAACTTTTGCGTCCTTTCGTGTACGTCTTTGGGTGCATTTTTCATTGAAGGCATTTTGATTCCGAGCACATATTCGTTCGAAACCAACCCTTTAACGTGAGGGTTTTCATAAGAGAGGGCCCTCTCCTGTTTATGGTGCTCTTGAAGAGGACGTCTCCTGTTCATTACGGCATTAACATTTAAAGTACTTGTTTAACTTTCAAATGCCAAAGTTAGTTCATCGTTTAAACAAGAAACAAGATAAAAACAAAAGATTCCATTTCATATAATTCCTTCTATTTTCAAAAGTACACAAGCATTTATTATGCTAAAAAAAACATTTCCATTACTTGTGGCTATCTTGTATCACTTGTTTTTACGGGGCTGGCTGCGCAATCCCCGGTACTGATGATGCATTTTGTTTACGAATTTTCATTTCTCGGTTGACGTGGCAGTCAATGTTGCAGTATCCTCATATCATTCCCCCCCAATGTTTGAATGCAAAGCATGTGAATTGGAACACTAGAAGTCTTGTTCCTCTAAAGATTCCACCAATGAATTGCTACATAATCCTTAACTCGGCAAAATACCTTAGTTCCCCTTAGAAATTTATGTTATCGAGCAAAAGACTATCTAACAATCTTCTAGTGGTTTGTGCTCATGAACGGTTAGGTAACCTTTGTTCGGTAGCAAACTTAACTTCCCAGTGGGAATTTTCTATCGAGCCGAAGATTATCTAACTATCTCCGAGTGGAAACTTCTTTGTTTTCCTTGATATCAAAGGTCTTATTATTTCTATCTTCCTAATATGCTTTCTATCGTTGCCTCATTAAAAACCTTTCCAGAAAATCCCTTTTGTGACAAAAACTGAACGAAGGGAAAAAGAGTGCAGCACATACTCTTTGGTTAAATAATGCTCATCAGCAATAATATCTTTTGAGGTGTTCCACGTTCTAGTTGCTAGGCAACTTGTCTCCATTCTGGTCCTCCAACTCGTATGAGCCTTTCCCAGTGATAGCTGAAATCCGACATGGACCTTCCCACGTTGGACCTAGCTTCCCCGTGTTGAGCTTCTAGGTATTTTGGGTTACTTTTCTCAGAACCAAGTATCCTACTTTGGAATAACGGAGGTTGGTTATTCGATTATAATATCGCTCCATTCTCTGCTTTTGAGCTTCCGTTCTTAAACGTGCCAAGTCCCTGCGTTCCTCGAGCAATTCCAAGTTAATTAACATTGCTTCATTGTTCGATTCTTCATCTGCCCTGAAAATATCTCAAAGTGGGTTCACCCACTTCCACCGGGATTAGGTCTTCAACACCGTATACAAGGGAAAAAGAAGTTTATCTCGTGCTCGATTTGGCCGTTGTTCGGTAGGCCCATAGAACTCCGGACAATTCTTTGGGCCATTTGCCTTTTGGTCCTTCAACCTTTTCTTGAGGTTATGAATAATCACTTTGTTTGTTAACTTTGCTTGACCGTTTGTGCTCGGATGATAAGGAGAAGATGTGATCCTCTTTATCTTCAAATCTTCTAGGAACTTTGTAACTTTTGCACCGATAAACAGTGGCCCATTATCGCATGCTATCTCTTTTGGTATTTTGAACCTGCAAATTATATTTTCCCACAGGAAATTGACCACTTTGCGTTCTCCGATCTTCTGATAAGGACATACTTCCACCCATTTTGAAAAATAATCAGTTAGAATTAAGAGAAACCTTACCTTTCCGGGAGCCAGTGGCAGCGGTCCGAAGATGTCCATCCCTCATTGCATGAACAGCCATGGGGACAAAACCTAATGTAAGGATTCTTCCGGTTGGTGTACTAGTGGTGCGTAGCATTGGCACTTATCACATTTTTGTACGAAGGCTTTGGTGTCTTGTTCCATGCTAGGCCAGTAATATCTTGCTCATACCAACTTCAGCACCAAAGAATCTGCGCCCGAGTGACTGCCGCATATCCTTTCATGGACTTCTTTCATGATATAATTAGCTTCTGACGCTCCTAAACATCGGGCCAGCGGGCCTTGGAAGGATTTTCTATACAATTGGCCTCTCTTGAATCTATAACGTGCAGCTTTGGCACGTAACACCCGTGATGCTTTGGGGTCTTCGGGCAATTTCCCATGCTCGATAATCAATTATTTCATTTCTCTAGTCCCAGACCAAACTAGTCAAATTTACCTTATTGTAACGATCTGTATCCAGGACTGAGTTCATCAATTGCACTACCGTCTTGGACTCCGATCCCTTTATTTCCATCGATGATCCTAAGTTTTCTAATGCGTCTACTTCTGCATTATCCTCCCTCGGGATATGAGTAATTGACCACTCCCGGAATCGTGCCAAAAGAGCCTGGACCTTTACCATGTATTGTTGCATACGTTCTTCTTTGGTATAAAAGATCCCGAAGACCTGATTTACCATCAGCTGTGAGTCATATTTGATTTCGATAACCTCGGAATCAAGTCCCCAGGCCAATTCTAGCCTTTCAATCAAAGCTTCATACTCTGCTTTATTGTTAGTTAAAGGGATCGTTCAGATGGCTTGCCTTAAGGTTTCCCTCAAAGGCATGATTAAGACTATTCTGAGTTTGGCCCTTTTTACATTGGAAGCTCCATCCGCAAATACGGTCCAAACCCCCGATGTCTATTCTGACACCATTACTGGCTCCTTGGTTGCTAGAGGCAGTAGTCCTGGACTGAAATCGGCCACAAAGTCAGCCAAGACTTGCGACTAAATTCCAGTCCTTGGTTTATATTCTCTATTGAACTCACTCATTTTGACGGACTATTTGGCCAATCTGCTCAAGAGCTCGGGTTTATGAAGGATATTCCACAAAGGAAAAGTAGTCACCACAACTATCGGGTGACATTGGAAGTAGGGCCTTAGCTTCCTAACGGCAACTACGAGAGCTAAGGCCAGTTTTTCTAAATGTGGGTAGCGAGTTTCTTCTCCCGTTAAAATTTTGCTAACGTAATAAATGGGAAATTGCATACCTTCGTCCTCTCGGACTAAAACCACATTTACCGCAACTTCTAAAATTGTGAGGTAGACTTGGAATATTGTACCTTCAGTTGGTTTTGAGAGGAATGAAGGGCTTGATAAGTACTTCTTCAGGTACTTCAGAGCCTGTTGGCACTTCGATGTCCAATCGAAATTATTTTTCTTTTTGATCAGTGTGAAGAAGCGATGACATTTTTCCGAAGACTGGGAAATGAACGTGCTCAAAGCTTCTAATCTTCCAGTGAGCCTTTGGACTTCTTTTACGTTCGACAATTGATCCTGGATATCCTCTATGGCCTTGAGTTTGTCGAGGTTTACCTCAATTCCCCTTTGTGAGACCATAAATCCCAGAAACTTACCAGAACTGACCTCGAACGTGCACTTCTTGGGATTAAGTTTCATGTTATGCTTCCTCAGGATGTAGAATATTTCTTGCAAATGCTTAAGGTGGTCACCTGCATTCAAAGACATAACGAGCATATCGTCTGTATAAACTTTTATAGTCTTTCTTATTTGCTTTTCAAACATCTTATTTACGAGCCGTTAATAAGTGGCTCTGCATTCTTAGCCCAAAGGGCATCACATTGTAACAAGATATACCAAAATTCATTTGATCGAGGAAACTCATTAACTCGTGCCCAGCCGTGGCATCAATCATTTGATCGATATTTGGCAGTGGGAACAAGTCTTTCGGGCATGCCTTATTAAGGTCTTTATAGTCTACACACATGCAAAATTTAATGTTCTTCTTAGGAACTACTACTACATTTGCTAGCCAGTACGGATATCTTACCTCTTGGATTGAACCGATATCAAGCAAGCGGGTTACCTATTCTTTGACGAATTTATTCCCGGCAATATGACATTTCTTTTATCTTACCGAGGTACGTTGGGATCCAAACTCAGCTTATGCATGACTACTTTCGTCGAGATACCTATCATATCCTCATGCGACCATGCAAAATAATCGGCATTAAATTTAAGGAATTCAATAAAACCAGACCTGAGCTTAGGGTGCAGTCCTATCCCCAAATGGAATTTTCTTTCTAGGAATTCTTCGAACATACAACTTGCTTCAGTTCCTCCGCCGTAGATTGCGTTGTGTCTGCCTCATCTGGAACTAGGAAATAACTCGGCATTTGATAATGTTCTGATGACCCTGCTCCCGGGCTAACTTCTTTTAGCTCGGGAGTAGGTTCTGGTTCCTGTAATTTCTATGTCGTGTGATCCTTCTCTTTTCTACTAGAAACCGAAATTGCATTCATCTCCCTTGCTGCCAGTTGATCACCTCTTATCTGCTTGATTTCTTCGGGCCTTGGAAACTTTAGCAATTTGAGGTATGTTGAGGGTACAACCTTCATCTCGTGTAACCATGGCCTTCTCGGGATGATATTGTATACCATGTCACCATCTACTACTTCAAAGAGAGTTGTTTTCATTACTCCTTCAGCGTCCGTGAGCAGCAAAATCTCTCCCCGGGTCATCACGCTCACAAGGTTGAATCCAGCGAGGAGCTTTGTTGCCGGAATAATGCTTCCGGTGAGTTTAGCTTGCTCCAATACTCTCCATTGTATGATATTAGTCGAACTTCCTAGATTTACTAGAACATGTTTAATCTTAAACTCCAACACATTTAAAGAAATTACCAGTGCATCGTTGTGTGGTAATTAGAGGCGGCAATTTGAGCCCAAACTCATCCAACCCGCCCAACCCGCCCAGAGATTAATGGATTGGGCTACTAACATTTTATCTCATGGATCTATTTGGGTGGAGCACAAGTTAACTCATTATTGTTTATAGCCCATTCTGACCCATGAAGTAGCCCAAATACAACCCATGAAGCTCACCCAAAACAAAAGGATCTCAACCCAACTTATCTAGAAATTTACTTAGTTGCCCCATCATTAGTTTTTGTATCTAAGTTTAAAAATGAGAATCAAGGTATTTAAGTTACTCATTCCGTTTTTTTTCGTTTTTCTGCACTACTCATCCACCCCCTACCCCGCAATTTGTTTTTTCTATTTTCAATTTTTTATTTTCTGTTTTTTCGTTTTTCTGCCCCATCCACCCCCCTCCCCGCAATTATTTTTTATATTTTTAGTTTTCTATTTTTTTCATTTTTCTATACCACCTACCTACCCCAACCCCCCTCCCACCCCATCCGTAAATTAGTTTTCAATTACATATTTTAAATACTAATTTGTTATTTAAGAAATTATATTTTGATTTTCAAAATACTAATAGTATTTATTTACCTTTTATACATAGGTGTATAAAAGGTAAAAAGCTTTGTTTATGCAAGATGAGCACAGTTCTAAAATATGGGTCAAGTTGGGCGGGTTGAGCTATGACCCATTGTCTAGCCCATCTTGATCAAGCCAACTTATCCCAAGTACACTTTGGGTTGGGTTGGGCAATGACTTGTTTATTGACCTAACCCATCTTGACACGCCAAAATTCAGCCTAACCCACTCATTTGCCACCCCTAGTGGTAATAGAAACCCGTCTGCGTCCTCCTCCGTGAAAGTGATATCGTCTTCCCGGAGTCTTTTACTATGATCTATTGATACTTCCGTCTTCTTCGCTGCCGATAAGGTGACCCTATTAATCTCATTCCCTGCGAAGATCATATTGATCGTTTGGCGTGGGGGTTCTTCTCCAGCTTTCGAAGGTTCCGCAATATCTCTTTTACGATCATAATTGTTCTTAGCTCGGTAACTCAATAATTCTCTGAGGTGACATTCTTCAATAATAATGCCACCTCTTCCCGGTCATGTCGTCAGTCCCATGTTCGGTGGCCGTTCGTCCCATGGTATTCACACCATTAGTTGGGATCGCTCTGGTTGGAATCAGATCTCATAGGTCTACGGAATCGTGCCTCTTTAATGTTTCTCATAGCTGACACCAACTCCATTATACTGACGTTGAAGTTATATTCCAATAACGAGACCCCGGTATCTCTTTATCTAGAAGTGATCTATTGTTTCGACCATGATCGGTCCCTCTGTCAACGGTGAACTTGTTTGCTGCCTGGAAGTTTCTGCCATTGCCTTCGGTCCGCTCATAAGGCAAAAACTGGTCTCTCGATGTCTGTTTGTCCTTTGGCCGAGGATGTAGAATTGACCTGTCCATCTTCAATCCTTATCTTTGACTCGTACCGGTTGTGGACATCTGCCCAAGTGATCTCGTCCAATTTCACTCCTCTATTTGAGGATATGAAAACGGTAGATGCAATAGTAATACCCAACAAGGAGTCGGGGTTGATTTTCCACATAGAGCTATGAATGGGTCTTAGGGATATATATTATAGTGTATGAGCTTGAATTATCTCAAATTGCACTTTCACAAATTTGGGTTGTTTCTAGGTCTAATTTGAACTAAGATTACAAACTAAGAATTTAAACTAGGAAAGTGTTTTTGCTTGTTTTTCAAATGATATAAAAGGCCTAGGGCTATGACCTTCACCTAGGTGTTCGCCTAATGGGTTGTAAACTTTAAAGCTTGTTTTATTAGTCGAGGTGTATTATAGCTATCAACACCCAAGTATCCACTCAATACCTCTCGGTCAGAGAGTGATTTTGCCCAATTTGACTTTCTCAAGTCCAAATGGGTATTGAACAAAACAGTTGATGATAAGCTCAAGTCGGGTTTTACTATCTCTAGGTTCAACCCTTTAATTGGACTTATCAATCTATCGATTGACCCAATTTCTTGCTAGCCAAGTTTTTCTAGACTAAATCTCTGATTCTCAAGTAGAGAACAAGTCAAATAAGTATTAAATAATATTTGCAACCATTAATTCTTCACATAAACGCAAGAACTAGGCTAGATAATCAATACCCAACCATAAACAAGTAATAAATCAAACACCCATTAAGTTTATACACTAGGGTCATAACCCTAGTGAAAATCTAGCTACTTATGCTTAAATTGGAAGAAAAAGAAGAAAAAGTGATAATTAAACCCATATTAATAATTAAAATGATGAAATCTATATTCAAAAAGCTCAAAATGGCAAAAACTACTAAAAAGAATAAAAAAAAACGTTTATTGTAGCTGCCGATGTCAAAACTTCACCTAAAAAAATGAAACTCTTCTATTTATACAGTGCTGGAATTTTCGAACAAAAATGCCCTTTCAGAGGTTTTGCGGCCGCATAATTTCATGTGCGGTCCGCACTTTGCTTTGGCCTGGCAGGAATGGAAACCTGCGGCCGCAACATTCTGAACTGCGGCTGCACTTCTCTCTTTCTATGGTCCGCACATTTCTGAGTGCGGCCGCACATTGCTCTTCTGCGGACCGCACAATTATGACTGCGGTAGCATAGTTGATCTTCTGCGGCCGCACAATGTTTGTGCGGTCCGCACTTCTATTGAAATTGAATGCAGGTTCTCTGAACTTTTGCTCTTGCCTAGGTTCTGAGGCCGCGCATTTCATGTGCGGACCATACTTTGCACTTGTCTCTGATAGAATTTTCTTCACAATCTGTCATCTGCGGTCCGCACTTCTGAGCTTCTGTGCCTGGTTTTGTCCTTAGTTCATATTACTCCTTCTTGAGTTAGTTTTCATCTTTGGGGCTCATTTTTCACTATTCTTGCAATTAAGCATATTTCATCCATTTATTGGAACACAAGTAAACGCTTTTGGACAAAACGAAAGCAAAAAGGTACTAATAAGCAGTCAAAAATTCCCACTTATCAACTCCCCCAAACTTAAGCTTTTGCTTGTCCGATAGAACATGTTCATATTTTCTTAAGCACTCCATTTTCTCTTATCGGCTCATGCTTTGCCAACTCTTTGAGGCATTTTCTTTTCCATAGGGAGGTTAGAGAGACTTGCATCACTCTTTCTTGGTCATGACACTCATTTTCTCCTTCTTTACTTTCTCCATGCTTTGCATCATTACTTTTCTTTGAATCCCTTCAACTCTTCAACTTATTCACTTTCTTTTTGCATTTTTCTTTTTGTTCTTTCTTTCTTTTTCTTGCCCTTCCTTCTCTTCATTTCTTTTCTCTTTTTGTGCCTTGATACCTTTTTCAAACTCCTCGTCTCTCCCCCAAACTTACGTTCTTTTATTTTTTGCCAATTGTTTCACAAGAGTGTTAAGGAAAGCTCGGGTGCCAAGAGAGGGTCACAATAGAATGGGTAAAGGCTTGTAACATGGTTATCAAATGATAAAGGTTTTAGGCTCAAATGGGTTGAATAGGGATAACAACATTGGTGGGCCACGGAAAATTTCAAGCGGGTCAAGAAGAGCCTACAATCACTTCTCAAGCCAAGAAAAACTTAATGTTTTGCCTAGAGACACATTCGGGGCAAGTTCTAGACAATTTGCATGGGTACTTGGACTTGCAACAAAAACATCTCACCTCTCACGCAGCGGGATTGTTAAAGAGGATTGAGTCGAGGGCCCACAACGACCATATTCAAGATTGAAACTCACTATGGCTCGACTAAACCGCTCGATGATTTCCTAAGTCAACACAAGAGTCGCAAGTCACTAACTAGAGCTATATCTTTCCAAAAACCTTATTTTTAACCATTAGCACATAGTTAAGTATGTTGGTACCAACTGAAGCATGTTTTACTCTTCGAGCCTGACTCAATTAGGTCTTTTTATTCATTATTACTACTATTCTTACCTAAACACCAAAAACGGACTCAATCCCTTAAGAAGGTTGTCACGCCATCCATCGTTGGGAAGAGTCACCCGGTTCACACAAAAAATGACCTTTGGAAAGAATCATGGCATTAGGAAAACCAAAGGCTTATTGTTCACTTAAACATAAAAAGAAGCTACAAAATTAAAAAGAAGCTATTACATTAAACATAGACTAATAAGAAAACAAAATAAAGAAACTAAAAAAAACTACTGAAAGCATAACGAATACACATAATAAGAGATAAAAAGAGAGAATATATACATCAAGAGAGAACAGAGAGGATAAATATATAGAATACAGAGAAAGAAGAAAATTTTGTCAGTTATTACAAACCAAATATCTAAAAGTCATCCAAACAACAAATCAAATAACTCCACCCTCCCCCTCC
>AWOL01S0003584.1:196356-246901 GCA_000715115.1 Nicotiana otophora
CCCCGAATAAAAATAAGCATTGTCCCCAATGCTTAATCAAAACAAGAATAAAGAAGGTTAAGAGTGAAAAGGACTCCCTATATGGCCTTTGACATCTCTGTGTCCATAGCAGCGTCACCGCCCTCAGTCTCCTCTAACTGGATCTCATCATCATCGGCTCTAGGAGTAACTGGGTTGGTGAACATCTGGCGCACTACCTCAGCAGTGTCGGCAACCAGGTCTAGCTCCTCAGACTGACCAGTTCATGCCACCGGAGTTGATGGTGCTGCTGGATCTGCTGGTGTTGGTTGGTCTGATCCCATGAGCATATCAAATGAAAGATCACTAGCTGCTACTATCTTGGTCACCTCTCTCCTCAGCCTGTCAACTGATTTTTTGGACGCCTGGGATTTTTTCATTTTCTTTACCTGCTTGCCTAGCTCCTCAATCACTGCTCTGTGTACTACCCAGGTGTTCATGATGGTGGTCTGGTTGTCCAAGATCTTCTTCAATGTATCCTCCACTGACGGAGGAATCTGGGGTGCCAGAGTGAATGACTGTCCTGCAACAATACTGGATATATCAGAAAGCTTTGCAGTGGCTATCTGCATCTAGTTGTTGAGGCTCGCTAGTGTTTGGGAGGCTCGCAACGCAGATAGTGGATGAGCAGGCATGGGCATCGGCTTCAAAGCCGAAATGGAAGACGTTGATGTTGAGGGACCTTAAGAAGGAGGTGGACACATAGCTGATGCACAATCAGCAGGATCTGATGAAGTAGATGGCATGTTAACTGCCTCAGCAGCTACCCCGATGGGCTCAACAGACTGGCCTGCTGTAGTAGAGGGTTGACCCTTTTTCTTTGGGTTTCCACCACCCATCAAAGAATACCATGAGAAGGGCTTCTTCGCCCGCACCTTGGTATCAAAATCCCTTGGCTCCACACTCGCATCCGTAAGGTACTCAGTGATAGTGTTGGAATACAGGTAGGAGGTGTCACCTTGCCTGGCGACCACAGACATGTTGGACGACATCACGACACCCATATTGATTGGGTACCCAGCCATGAAAGAAGCGACTACCACTGCCCGCTGAATTGGAAGATTTGTTTCATTTTGGCCCGGGTCTAGTCTGCTACACACAAATGTCTGTCATCCATTTTCCTAAAAGTTTAGGGTGTTCTGCTGAATAGGAAACCCTGCTTTGATCTATGTTTGAGGCGGCCCCGGAGCTGCAAGAATCTCAGCTAGCCATGGTCGAATTTCATCTTCCAGTGCTACCCTTTCCAGGTATTGCATAGGATCCACATCCTCAAACCCTAAATACATGTTCAGGGTGCTCTGATCGAATCGCACCTTTAGATTTATCACTTTTGTTACCTTGGTCTCTTTCTTTATATGCGCCACATTGGCGTAAAATTCCCGGACCAGGTATTCCTTGGCATCTACCACACTTTTGGTGAACCATATCCACCCCTTCCTCTCCCGGAACTATCTCAACACTGTCGGGTTGTATTTGTCAAGGTCTTTTATCATGAACTGACGCTCAAGAGTGAGCGATCTCATTGGCCACCACTCTCTGAAGCTTGTGAAAGAAGCCAGGCTGACAAATTTATCTTCCCAAATCTCTTTCTTCTTCGACTTCCCAAGGCCGGCTACTCTGGTATCACCCCCTCGTCCATCATTCGGGAGATCATCAACATCCACTATGGTAGCAGGTGCGTCAGGGGCATGTGTGGATGAGGGTTCTGAAGCCTGACTGTTACCTTCCGAACCCTCAAAAGTGCTCTTAGAGGAGGTAGGCTTGTCTCTAAGTTGGTATCTGCCCTGAGGCTATTATGGCTGTGATTGCACAGCAGGCTGCTCTTGCACTGAGTCGCCCTACGATGCTTCCCTAGACGGGGCATATTCACTAGATTCGAAGGGCTCGGGCTATCTTCGTCGGTCTGATGTGGCTTTCTTACTAATTACGTTTTAGAGGGCGAGGGGTAAATTGCTTTTGCCTCTGCCTCTGGAAGGTTCACCCCTCCCCTTTAATGTATCACCACGACCACGTGATCTAACCATTTTCTACGACAAACAACAACAGGAGTCAGTTCTAACTCAATTGTAGATAAATAGAAAGTCATAAAACAAAATATGTTCCAGGGAGGGAAAGTGCGGCCGCATAGTGGGTACCTGAATATGGCAACTCTCTAAAGACAGAGAATTCCCTGATTTGTGGCCGCACACACTTTTCTGCGGCTGCGATTGAATTTCTGCGGACCACACAATCTTGCCTAACCCAATGCCCTAAGCTATACTTCTGCGGACCACACAATTCCTTATGCGGCCGCACATTTCAAAATTCAATCGGGCAGAATCCTATAGGGTTTCGATTTTATGCACAAATTAGACATAGTAGTAGCAATTTAGCATGATAAACAAGATACCCATTCCCCAAATAGCAAGAAGGAGTTTACCCAACACAATTTACACCCCACATGGATATGAATTTGACAAATGGTCTAAAATAACTAACAATTTATAAACTAACTTAGAAAATTGAAGAATTCTAGAAATGATTTGAACATACCAGTGATGAAGTGGTGCTAAGGAATTATCAGAGATGCTTAATTAAGTGGTAGATGATTAAATCAGTTGTGTGCAAGATTTTGGCCCTTTGTTTTGATTTCTCAGAGATTGGAAAGTTTCAACAGTAGCATTAGGGCTACTATTTGTACTAAGCGGGTTTGGCTAAGGATTCAAGAGATGAGTGCGGCCGCAGAATTCCTTCTGCGGTCCGTACTTTCTTACATGATGTTCCACCTCCTCTTGTGATCTACGGTCTGCAAATTTATCTGTGCGGCGATTTTGGTGCGGACCGCAGAATTCATTGTGCAGCTGCACTTTAGCTGTTTCTCTAACAAACAAACTTCAAAGAGTTTTTTCCATCTCAAGTTGTGCGGCCGCATTTGCCTTCTGCTGGAGCATCCATAATTGTGCGGTCCGCACTTTTTCCATACTTAGCCAATTTTTATGAGCACAGTTCCTGTAAAGCACACACATTCCTACAACACACTTCAAATCCAGTTAGCACAAAATAAAATCTATCTAAAGAAAAGAAGAAAAGTAAAAGAAAAAGATATATGGGTTGCCTCCCAAGAAGCGCCTCATTTAAAGTCGCGACACGACGCAAATTACCATCACTTCAAATGAATCAGTGCCACCACGTGGCCATCATCAGCTTGTCCCAAATAATGCTTCACCCGATGACCATTGACTCAGAATACCTCATTATTTTTGTTCTTCAAGTCCAATGCACCAAAAGGTGTCACACTTACAATTTCAAAGGGACCACTCCATTTGGATTTCAGCTTTCCGGGAAACATCTTCAATCGTGAGTTGAACAACAAAACAAGATCGCCCATCTTGAACTCCCTGTTTTGGATGTGTTTTTCATGAAGGTACTTCATTCTTTCTTTGTACAAGGATGAACTTGCATATGCATGGCACCAGAATGCATCTAATTCATTCAAATGTGCAACCCGCAAGTTAACAGATACATCCCAATTAAGATTTAACTTCTTTAAAGCCCGCATAGCCTTGTGCTCAAGTTCCACCGGAAGCTGACAAGCTTTAACAAACACCAAATGGTATGGAGACACCCCGATAGGAGTTTTGAAAGCAGTACGATAAGCCCATAGTGCATCATCAAGCTTCTTTGACCAATCCATCTGGTTAGCATTCACTGTTTTGGACAAAATACTCTTTAACTTCCACTTGACCGTTAGTTTGAGGGTGATGGGGAGTCGTAACTTTATGAGTGATACCATACTTGCAAAGCAAGGTGTCAAAAGCTTTGTTGCAAAAATGCGACCCCTCATTGCTTATGATAGCCCGCGGAGTACCAAATCTTATGAAGATATTCTTCTTCAAAAATGCCACCACACTTCTTGCTTCATTGTTGGTTAGAGCAATGGCCTCAACCTATTTAGACACATAATTATCCGCGACCAAGATGTAGGTGTTTCCACAAGAACTCACAAAAGGTCCCATGAAGTCAATACCCCACACATCGAAAATATCAATATCCAAAATGGTGGTGAGGGACATTTCACTTTTCTTTAAGATTCCACCGGCCCTTTGACATTCATCACAACGCTTGACTAGATCACTTGCATCTTTGTAAATAGTGGGCCAATAGAAACCGCAACTTAGCATTTTGGCCGTCATTCTTGATCCACCATGGTGACCACTATACGGCGAAGAATGACAAGCCCCAAGAATTTCAACTTGTTCCTCCTCCGGTACACATCTTCTAATCACTCCATCCGTACAAATCCGAAAAAGGTACGGTTTATCCCAATAATAGTCCTGACAATCCCGTTTGAGCTTCTTTTTTTGGTTTGAAGAGAATTTATCCGGGGTGATACCACTTACAAGAAAATTTGCTAGATCCGCAAACCATGTAACCTCCTTCATTGAAATGGCTAAGAGTTGCTCATCCGGGAAGAAGTCATTGATTTCAAGGCCATCATGCGGACTCCCCTCCTCCTCCAAACGAGACAAGTGGTCCGCCACTTGGTTTTCACTTCCTTTTCGGTCTTGGATGTCTATGTCAAGCTCTTGCAACAAAAGCACCCATCTCATCAACCGAGCTTTGGAATCTTTTTTGATCATAAGGTAACAAAGTGTCGCATGATCCATGTGGACAATCACTTTTGCACCCATCAAGTACGGGCGGAACTTCTCAATAGCAAACATAATGGCAAGGAGCTCTTTTTTGGTCACAGTGTAATTGACTTAGGCAATTATTTATGGTGTTACTAGCATAGTAGACTGGATGAAAGATCTTGTTGATACGTTGCCCCAAAACTGCTCCAACCGCCACATTACTCGCATTACACATGAGCTCGAAAGGAATGCTCCAATTAGGAGCGATGATAATGGGAGTAGTTGTCAACTTGAACTTGAGCAATTCAAATTCTCTCATGCAATCATCATTGAAGTGAAATTTAGCATCTTTCTCCAAAAGCTTGCACAAGGGGTTCACCACTTTGGAAAAATCCTTTATGAAGCGCCGGTAGAACCCCGTGTGACCCAAGAAATGTCTTGCGTCCTTCACGAATGTTGGAGGTGAAAGTTTAGAAATCACCTCTATTTTTGCCTTGTCGACCTCTATTCCCTTCTTTGAAATCTTGTGGCCAGGGACAATATCCTCCTCGACCATGAAATGGCATTTCTCTCAATTCAACACCAAGTTTGTTTCTTCACACCTTGCCAATACCTTATCCAAATTTGCCAAGCAATCATCAAAGGAACCTCCGACTACCGAAAAGTCATCCATGAAGACTTCAAGGTAGTCCTCTACCATATCCATAAAGATCGCCATCATACACCGTTGAAAAGTTATCGGTGCATTGCATAAGTTAAATGACATCCGCTTGAAAGTAAAAGTGCCATAGGGACAAGTGAAGGATGTTTTCTCTTGATCTTCCAGGGCAATAAGGATTTGATTGTAGCCTGAATATCTATCTAGAAAGTAATAGAACGCCCGGCTGGCCAACCTATCAAGCATTTGGTCAAGAAAGGGTAGTGAAAAATGGTCTTTCCTTGTGACTTTATTTAGCTTCTGATAGTCCATACACACTCTCCACCCGGTCACCATTCTTATTGGAATCAACTCGTTCTTATCATTGGTGACCACAGTTATGCCCCCTTCTTCGGAACACATTGCACCGGGAAAGTCTACGAACTGCCAGAAATGGGGTAGACAACCCCGGCATCTAACCACTTTATGATCTCCTATTTGACTACGTATTGCATGGCTTCATTGAGTCTCATTTGATGTTCAATGGAGGGTTTGGCATCTTCCTCCAAGTTAATCTTGTGCATGTAAAATGCGGGGATTATTCCCTGAATATCTGCCAAAGTCCACCCAGTAGCTTTCTTCCTAGTGGGGCACCGCCAATGTAGAGTCAACCTGCACGTTAGTCAAACAAGAAGAAAGAATAACCGGTAAAGTATAGCAAGGGCCAATGAATTCATACCTCAGATGTAGAGGTAATGACTTCAACTCCAAGATAGGAGGCTCTTCAATTGAAGGCTTGTAGGACGAGTTTTCCTATTCTCAAGATCCAAGGAAATTTTACGATGTTCATAATTGTATGACACCATCCCTTGCAAAGAATTAACATATTCCATGAAGCCATCCATTTCATAATCATCAAAATTAAGCAAAACGGCCTCCAACATATCACCCACATTAATCGTGGCACTTGTATCTTCAATAATCACGTCGGTCACCAAGTTCACGAACGAACACACTTCATTGCTATTCGGTTGCCTCATAGATTTGCACATGTGGAACACCACCTTTTCATAACCCACTCGGAAAGTGAGTTCACCGGATTCTACATCAATAAGACTCTTTCCCGTAGCAAAGAAAGGTCTACCAAGAATAATCGGCACCTCATAGTCCACTTCACAATCAAGAATAATAAAATCCATCGGGAGAATGAACTTGTCAACTTGAACTAATACATCCTCAATCACCCCCAACAGTCTCTTCATTATACGATCGGCTATTTGTAATCTCATTGATATGGGTCTTGGTTGCCCAATTCCCAATGTATTGAAAACCAAATAGGGCATCAAGTTGATACTCTCCCCAAGGTCACAAAGAGCTTTTGCAAACTCGGCACTTCCAATGGTACAAGGAATTGTAAAAGCACCGGGATCTTCTAACTTTGGATCCATCGAATGCACAATTGCACTCACTTGGTGAGTGACTTTGATAGTTTTAAAATTCATCGATCTATTCTTTGTCACCAAGTCCTTCATAAACTTTGCATATCCTGACATTTGACCAAAAGCTTCAACTAATGGTACATTTATAGAGAGACTCTTCATCATATCAATGAACTTCTTGAATTGATTCTCGCCATTTTTCTGGGCAAGTCTTTGAGGATAGGGAGGAGGTGTCTTAGGCAATGGTGCCTTAGTTTTTTGCACTACCGGTTCCGGTATGTCAATCACATGATCTCTAGACGGTTTTACATCCTCTTGAGTCTCGTCCACCATATCATCAATATCAATCTGAACTTCATCATTTGCTTGCACAACATTGTTCGGTATCTCCTCTTCTTCTATCACTTGCTCATCATCCACAAGTTTCCTTTTACTTGAGGTAGGTGCATTCCCACCTCTTCCACTTCTTGTAGTAACGGCCATGGCATGCCCCATAGTGTTCCCACCCTTCGGGTTCACCACTGTATCACTTGGTAGTGCCCCCTTAGGACGATAATTTAAAGCTTAAGTGATTTGACCCATTTACACTTTTAAGTTACAGATTGATGTGTTGTGTGAAGCAAGTTGGGCATCAAAGTCGGCATTCTTCTCCATCATTTGCTTGAACATGTTCTCAATACGACCCATGTCATTGTTGGAGGAACTAGGACCATGAGATGGATAAGGAGGTGGGTTGCTCGGTTGTTGGTACATCGGGGGCCTTTGAAAACCCAACCCCCGATTTCCTTGGTTGTTGCCTCCCTAATTGCCTTGATTATTATTGCTTTGCCAATTCCCTTGGTTATTGCTTCCGCTTCAATTATCTTGATTGTTTCCACCATTCCAATTACCTTGGTTTCTAGAATTCCAATAGGCTTGATTATTCGAAAGTCTCCATTGTTTTTGACTAGGGACTTGGTAGTTGTTTCTTTGCCCTTGAGAGTTGTTCACGTATTAGACCTCTTCATCTTGATCATTGTAAGAGTCTCCTTGATCAAACTCACTATCATCTTGCATAAAATTGTTCACTCTTTGTTGCACTTGTGGACTTCTTGTTCTTCTCTTGTTTACCATCATATTGACTCCCTCCATAGTATTGACTTGCCTCGGATTTTGCACTTGTTCAAGTTGAGCCTTTGCCAATTGGTTCATGGTGATTGTCAACTCGGCTATGGCTTGCCCATGGTCATGTAACGCTTTGTGAAGAAGAATCATATTTGGATCACCTTGTGGAACATTGGCTCTAGATTTCCATGCCGATGAAGTATCTGCCATCTCATCTAAAATATCAAACGCCTCCGCATAAGGTGTAGCCATGAAGTTCCCACCGGCAAGTTGGTTCACTACACATTGGTTGATGGTATTGATCCCCCGATAGAAAGTTTGTTGAATCATGTTCTCCGTTATATTATTGTTGGGCACTCTTTCACCATTGTCCTATATCTTTCCCATATCTCGTGCAGTGGTTCATTAGGCTCTTGCTTGAATGCTAAAATTTTATCCCGAAGAATGGCCATGTTCCCGGGAGAGAAGTACTTTGAAATAAATTTCTCCGCTAGTTCGTCCCAAGTATGAATGGAATGATTTGACAAACGTTTCAACCAACCTAAAGCTTTCCCCCGTAGAGAGAAGGGAAAAAGACTTAGCCTCAAAGCATCCTCAGAGACATTTGATTGTTTGCTTCCCCAACACGTATCAACGAACTCCTTCAAATGTTTATATGTATTTTGACCCGGTGCACCGGTGAATAACCCTCGTTGCTCGATTAAAGTGAGCATCACGTTGGTTATTTGAAAGTTTTTCGCCCTAATACGGGGTGAGACTATAGCACTTGCATACCTTTCATTCGACAACACCCGGTGTGGAGCCGCTCATGGTGGAGGTGGGGGGAACGGGTACATTGTCTTGAGGCGGTCAGCCTCGTCTATTGACTTGAGGTTCAAGAGGGACCTCATCCATTGCATCATCAGCGTCCACATCCCCTACGGCTATGTTTTTGAGCTCATTGTTTTCCACGATTGCACCTACAATACTCACGCGTTAGTAACAAGGAAGGAAATGAAGATATTCCAAAAACACACCTAAATTTGAGGATATGAAAACGGTCGATGCAATAGTAATACCCAACAAGGAGTCGGGTTCGATTTTTCACAGGGAGCTATGAATAGGTCTTAGGGATATATATTATAGTGTATGGACTTGAATTATCTCAAATTGCACTTCCACAAACTTGGGTTGTTTCTAGGTCTAATTTGAACTAAGATTACAAACTAAGAATTTAAACTAGGAAAGTGTTTTTGGTTGTTTTTCAAATGATATAAAAGGCCTAGGGCTATGACCTTCACCTAGGTGTTCGCCTAATAGGTTGTAAACTTTAAAGCTTGTTTTATTGGTCGGGGTGTATTATAGCTATCAACACCCAAGTACCCACTCAATACCTCTCGGTCATAGAGTGATTTTGCCCAATTTGACTTTCTCAAATACAAATGGGTATTGAACAAAACAGTTGATGATAATATCAAGTCGAGTTTTACTATCTCTAGGTTCAACCCTTTAATTGGGCTTATCAATCTATCGATTGACCCAATTTCTTGCTAGCCAAGTTTTTCTAGACTAAATCTTTATTTCTCAAGTAGAGAACAAGTCAAATAGGCATGAAATAATATTTGTAACCATTAATTCTTCACATAAACGCAAGAACTAGGCTAGATAATCAACACCCAACCATAAACAAGCAATAAATCAAACACCTATTAAGTTTACACACTAGGGTTGGGTCACAACCCAAGTGAAAATCTAGCTACTCATGCTTAAATTGGAAGAAAAAGAAGAAGTAATAATGAAACCCATATTGATAATTAAAATGATGAAATCAATATTCGAAAAGCTCAAAATGGCAAAAACTACTAGAAAGAGTGAAAGAAAACGCCTTTTGCAGCTGTTGATGTCAAAACTTCACCTAAAAAATGAAACTTTTCTATTTATACAGTGCTGGAATTTCCAGACAAATATGCCCTTTCGGAGGTTCTGCGGCCGCACAATTCCATGTGCGGTCTGTACTTTGCTTTAGCCTGGAAAGAATGGAAACCAGCGGCCGCATAATTCTGAACTGAGGCCGCACTTCTCGCTTTCTGCGGTCCGCACATTTCTCTTCTGCGGACCGCACAAATATGATCGCGGCTACATAGTTGATCTTCTGCGGCCGCACAATATTTGTTCGGTCCGCACTTCTGTTGAATTTGAATGTAGCTTCTCTAAACTTTTGCTCTTGACCAGGTTCTTCGGCCATACATTTCATGTGCGGACCGCACTTTGCACTTGTCTCTGATAGGAGTTTCTTCACAATCTGCGGCCGCAGATGATAATTTATGGTCCGCACTTCTGAGCTTATGTGCCTGCTTTTGTCCTTAGTTCAGACTACTCCTTCTTGAGTTGATTTTCATCTTTGGGGCTCATTTTCTACTATTCCTGCAATTAAGCAGGCTCTCCTTCAACTTGAAACTCAAGCAGGCTCTCCTTCAGTTTTCGGAAGCATCTGAGCTTATCGGATTCAATTATTTGGTGAATGCTTCAGCTGCCCACTCATCCGGGACAGCCGGGAGCAACATTCTTTATTTATGGAATCGGGTAACGAACTCTCGTAATAATTCGGATTTTCGCTGTGCGATCCTGAATATGTCGACCTTCCAGGCTTGTACTTTTCTGGCCTTGGCATGAGCCTTGATGAAAGAATCTGCGAGCATCTCAAAGTAATCTATGGTATGCTCGGGTAATAATGAATACCACGTTAGAACTCCCCTCGTGAGAGTTTCTCCAAATTTCTTTAGCAACACAGATTCAATTTCGTGAGGAGCTAAATCATTTCCTTTTTCCACCGTTGTGTAGGTGGTAATATGCTCTTATGGGTCTGAAGTCCCGTCATACTTTGGCACTTCAGGCATTTTAAACTGCTTTGGGATCAGTTCTAGTGTCGCACTAGGCTTGTACGATACTGAGTATACTTCTTCGAGTCCGGGCCTTTCAATACTGGCGGCGCGCTCAGGATTTGGTCCATGCGGGCGTTTACTTCCCTCATAAACCGTAAAAGTTCATTCTTGAACGGGTCATTCTCGTTACTGAGACTGGATCCGCTTCCCCCAGCCCCGTCGGAGCCAACTTCACCCCTGGGAGTGTTGTTGTCGACTCTCTGTGTTGTTTGGTTTGCGGGAACACAAGCAAAAATTGGATCTCGTCTGTTTGCATTATTCGTAGCCCCCAATAGTGCCTGATTCAGCTCTGTCATAACTTTATCCTGCCAGGTGAGATGGCCTAGAATGATCCCTTGTTGCTCTTGCAGGGCCCTCACCGCATCCACGACATGCTCCTCATGAGCATCATCAGGAGTTGTCTCCCGAACCTGACAAGGGTACTGCCTGTCATGCACCGGCGTGACGTCATTCCTCTCATTGCGGGTGTCACTAATTGAATCCTCAAAATGAGGCTGATCCCCTCGAATTTAGGATTGTGCGTGTTGATAACAATGTTATCTGCCATTTTTGTTATTTTTTCTAAGGAAAAATAATTAAATCACGTTAGTGAAAAAAAGGTAAGGATCAATTTAATTGCACGGCTGTCTAGGCCCCACGGTGGGCGCCAAACTATTTACTCGTAAAATGGTACAATTGAATTTATGTGTGATTTCTAGACAAGTGAACTAATTTGATCCTGAAATAATGTAATAATTGAAGAAATGTACAATACTTAACCTTAAAATGTAGATGAAACAGCAGAGATGACGGTTCCGGGAACAAGGCTTTCGGGCATAGCAATGATGAGATCAAAAAGCGGGAAAGTAAGATTGTATTAAACTTTGTATAGAATGTAGTGTAAGTTTAGCTAGAAAATTCTTGTCTTTTACAATGATAATTGGGCTCACTATTTATAGTTGTGTCTAGGGAAGAAGGTCCTAGGATCGTGCCATCCTTTAATGTCAATGATGAGGGTTATTGATGAAGATGTAACGGTAAACATAAATGCAAAATTCTCTATAACGAGTCGCCGCTCTTAATACTGCAGAATATTCCTTATTAAATGCTACCGGGCGCAGAACATTTAATACACCTTTATGAACGTTATATCTTCTGGTGACAAGCAGAATGACTACGTTCGGTCTTCGGCCAATCCCGTCTTGGGTTCCACATATTTTTTCTTAAGAAGACCACGTGTCATATCATATTTCACCCTATACAGTGACCTAAAGTCAAAGTTTAATACGAGGCCTAAACTTTTTAAAGACTATTGAACACTTGAACTAATGAAATCTTGTAAAAAGAAGGTGAGTAATGAAATTTGGATCGGAGAAAGAAGGTGAATATATTATCAAACAGAAAGACAGAAAAATGTAAGGGTTTCTAAAATATAACAAGAATAAGGAAAAGAAATATTAACTGGGACAAATTAAGGAAGAAAAGTAAAAAGTTTACACGGAATCTAATAAAAGAGTAAAAATTAAATTGTCAAATCAACTTAAATTGAAACGTTGAGAAAATAATTCATCTACCCATTTTTTAATAAGTCCAATGGTTACTTTATTTATATATCTAAAATGTTTTATTTTCATTATATGAAAATTTTTATTTTTTGTATTAAAAATACTAAATATTACTACTCCTATTTTTAAAGTATTTATAAACCTATTATTTCGATAAAATGAGGCTCCCAAATTTAGGGGTCTAAGGCACAAGCCTTATTTGTGATAACAGTAGAGTCCGCCATGCTTCTCATGACACCGGTCTATTTAATGATGAGTCGAGCTGATAAGGAAAACTTACCTAGCTCCGCCCATGCATACCATATACTAGGAGCAGAATTTTCACTAAGGAAATAATAATAATTTTTCAGTGGCGGAGGGAATTTAGTTGAACCCCTTCTGCGCCAACGTGAGCTACTGTTTATTTGTACCTTAACTTTATGTTATTTAGCCTTCTCTCAGTAAACATCTCCAGTAAAGTATCTCTTGACACAGCATCAAGCGAAGCAGCTTATACCATTTGCTACCACATTGATAATTAACAGAAGATACACACAAATATTTCCTCAAGTTGGAAATCATCAACTTATAATGAAAATAATTACTATCCGTAAGTGATTACTGACCAAAAGTCAAGTACTAGTATGGAGAAATTGACTATGCACAATAAAGCACAAGAAACTAGTCATGTCTCAATTGTCAATATAATATCTCTGCCTATATATCAGCCCAAAGAAACAATTGCTCGCATTGAATGAGAGATACTGACATTGGCACTAGAAGCTAAACCTCCATCTACCAACGTCAATTACGCAGTTGCCAGATAAAGCCAATTTAATTGACACAGAAACCATCATTTTCTGTGACGAATCAACAAAATTGCTAAGGATAAGACACAAAAACACACTTTTTTCCTTAACCAGATCAAGAGAAAATGGAGTTCCTAAGTTTTCCTTCTAAACAACTAGATTGCCTTAATATACATATACATATTAATTTCAACAACGGAAAAGGGCCAAAACAGCCCTTAAACTATTCGATTTGGTACATATGACCTCCGTCCACCTTTTGAGACAAAAATGCCCCCACCGTTATCTTTCTGGCTCACTTATGCCCCTATGACTAATGGTCAATGCCAAATAAAAAAAGGTTTACTTAAATTACACGTGACAACTTTTTATTAGTTCCAATTTTAAACCATGACCATTAATTAAATAAACCCACCCTTAACTCATTTTTTTACCTAACCCAAAAATCCGACCCCCTCTAAAAAAGGGCCAAACTCTTGATTGTCAAAAAAAATAACTTCTCTATCTTTCCAATTCTACCACCATCATAACTGTCGCCATCCTCTTTCCTTCATAGCAACCACGTTGCCTCCACATTTTTATTATATGGGCACCTTTGGTCCTTTTCTATATTTTTATCATCTATCTTCATTTTACATTTATCATTGGAGCTGTCATTTTTCGAAAATGTTAGTCAAAAACCCTAATTTTCACATTACAATGTCACTTACAATGGTGAATCTTTTTTCCTTTCTCATCACATGAGATAATCAAAGAATCCATTATGAATTCACGGGCTTTAAATTCCAAAATAGTCTAGTTTTTTCTTCACAATATTTGTAAATTTAAAAACTCTTAATAAGTTGTTAGACCTAAATGGTAATTTATTATAGAAAATAAAAATTTTATGGTCTTGGTACTCCCCCTTGAATAAAATCTTAATTTTACAACAAGAAAAAGGACATCCAATCGAAAAACATTAAAGATTTTCTAATCAAACCCCTTCGATTAGCATAATAATGGTTGTGGTGACAAATGCAGCTGTTATGGAGGAAGGGGAGGGGGGGCACTATGGTGATGGTAGAGTTGAAAAGATGAAGAAGTTAATTTTTTTAACAATTAAGAGTTTGGCCATTCTTTAGGTGTGTCAGGATTTTGGGGTTGGGTAAAAAAAGGGGGTTAAGGGTGGGTTTACTTAATTGGGGTCATAGTTTAAAATTGGAACAATAAAAAAATTTCACATGTAATTTAAATAAACGTTTTTTTAAATTTGGCATTGACCGTTAGTCATAGGGACATAAGTGAGCCAGAAAGATAGCGCTGAGGACATTTTTGGCTCAATAGATGGACGGAGGGCATATTTGTACCAAATCGAATAGTTTGAGAGTAGTTTTGGCCTTTTTCTGTTTAAATAATTACCATTAGAGTTCATCAAGAATGTCAAAAACATAAATAAAAATATGCTCCCTTTAATAGTTTAAACTTTTATATCAGATAGTTATATACTTCAAAAAGGAAAACAAATAACGGCGCAAATAATCAATATGAATCCTCAAACAATTAAATCCAGTCAGATAGCAAGACCTAATTAGCCGCTTCGACTTATTTCCTTCTAGTAGAGTGGAAAACGTAACCTTTTTATGCACATTAAGTAATCTCATTTGTTGGAATAAATGCCTTAAATGTTACCAAAACAACAAGAAATCAGTATAATCTCATAAGTGGAGTCTGGGAGGGCAATGCCTTAAATGTTACCAAAACAACAAGAAACCCATTATAATCTCATAAATGGAGTTTGGGAGGGCAGTGAGTATGTAACCTTACCTCTACCTACCTTACGAAGGTAGAGAAGTTATTTCCAATAGAACCTCGGTTTAGACATGCCTTGAATGTGAGAATTACTGAAAAGGACCTATGCTGGTTTAATGCAGTTCACTTTGCATAAATAGCCTCCAGCTCAAAGCATTAGAAATTAAATGGTAGAATGTCACTAAGATATTAACAAGAAGCGTAATGAACTATAGCTAGCATTCTCTTTCCCAATTCATATAGCAAAATTTTCCATTTACATTAAATATGAACGGATAGTTAGTAATCCAAATTCAAATTTAGTTGAAGAGGCCAGAGGGGCAAGAGACTTAACACTCGTGTCCTTTTCTCTAATCTCGGATCGTTTGGTTTAAAACAAGGTTATCCAGGATTATAATCCTAAATCCTAAAATTATAACCAGGATTATGATTATAATCCATCTTCTATATATGGTACCAAGATGTTGATATAAAATTTACACTGATATTTAGCTAATACTACCAATAACCAAACTATAAATAATTGCAACGAAGTTCCAAGCTTTCAATCTGGATAGCAAGGTATTGAAGATATAATTCTACCTAAACAGCTAGCTATCAAAGAAATAACTCTACCAAAGTAGCTAGCTGTTGAAAATAATATTTGTGCACCAGAATTAGATCGTTTAAGAGGGACAAGACAGCAGGAAAGGTGGATGCAATATAGAATCAATAATTCCGATAAAAAATATTTTGATTGGAAAACCTAGCATTTTTTAACTCAAAAATATGAAAAATCATTAAAAACTTCAAAAATGCAATAATTTTAATGTTTAAGAATATAAAGATTGAACACGTTTAAACATATATAGCAGATATATATATATATATAAAAGGCAGTATTTAATGATACCTGAATTCCTGGATATTTGTAACTGCCTCATCTCCATGTCTAGATAAGATTGTCTTACCTACATCACTGACAATTCCACAATATTTCTACCAAGATAGTTGACCAGAGAAGAAACCAAATTGATAAACCCTTTAGGATACAAAGTTACAAACATAAACTAAAACCTAATAGAAAGAAATTAAAGATTCACAAGTCATGATACAGTAGGGTCAAGAAAGTTAACAACATTCTACCTATGATTACAAGGAGAACTAAAAGCACATTTCTGAAATCGAAGAATTTCTCGCGAATCCTACAAGATCCTTTCGTTCCTTTTTCTCTGATAGATGATCAGAACTTCATCTGAGTTCGAATCATACTGAGAGGTCCACTAAATGGTAACTAAATATAGTCTAGTTAAGTCGATTAATAGGGTGGAGGAGGCCGTGGAGGAGTCCAGAAAACATCGTGGGGCATTTGGCCATTAGGCAAAACATTAGTGGGCATATTGTACATAGACATAGAAGAAGCTGGTGTATCATCCATACCACCAGAATTTCCAGTATTAACCCCTGAAGTAATTGGGGTTTGCATTTGCATTCCTTCACTTGCATTCTCCTCTTCCAAAGGTAACCTTTCAAATGTTGCATTTGTAAAAGTTGCTGCAATTACCATTACTGGACCTGATGCCATTAATTCACCAACAACATTTCCACCAACAACTTGCCCTTGACTTCCTGCTAAGTACACTGTCAATCCAGTTGCTCCAGGAGGTGAAGGAGCAGGCAAAAATGCACCAGAAAGCGACAATATTTCGAATCTTCCGTGCAGTGTAATTACTCCGCCAGCTGCAGCCGGTTGGCGCAATGTAACATTCGTCACAATGCCACTGCCACTTAAAACGGACACACCGCGCCCTCGACGATGCGCGAATGTTGCAATACTCTCTACTATGTCACTTCCACTTTTAATTTCCAATACATGACTTCTAAGGGAATTTGGGCTTTCCTTTGTCACCACAATTGGTGGTTTGGGCTTGTTCTTCGAGCCCGCTGGCCTTCCTCTGGGCCTACGTCCAGCTCCCCTTGAGCTGGACGGCCCAGAGGACATACCTCCAGAACTGTGGATATTTTCATCCGCATCATGCTCCGCCGAGCTAGGGTTTTGATTATTGTTGCTTCCGCTACTATTTGTGGTAGCGGTGGTGGTTGTGACGGTGGTAGTGATGATAGCTTCAACGGTCGTATCCATGAACTCTTGCTCTCTTCTCGGGCCGAGTCGGTTGTTATTTTCTTGTAGAGAAGAAGAAGAAACTGAAGCTGGTGATAATGAAACCATTGGATTCATCGCTATATTTCCAGCCCACCAACGATTATTAGCCATACCTTGTTCTTCACTCTTCACCTAAAATTCTCACTATCCAAGGTAGAATTCAACCAGAAGCTATCTATCTACAGTCAACAAGACTGTTTCTCTCTCCTTTTATATAATTAAAAAAAATAGGGTTTTGATATATAAGAAACAGCGAAAACTAGTCTTGGACGCACCAACCAGCCCTATTATACGTTACATTGGGGTAATAAAAGAGTGAGAAAAACAATGGAGAATATTAGAGAGAAGTTTCTATCTTTCTTGCTTTGCTGCTTTTGCTTTGTTTAAATGAGGATAAGAAAACAGAGATCAAAAGAAAAGAACCTCAACTAAAAAAGAGCAAACTGAAGAAAAAAAAAAACTTATAGAATTCTTTCTTGCTATACCTTTCTTTGATCTTCAGCTAGAAAAACCCTAATGGATTTTCCAGCAAATCTCAACCCCAGATCTATATGCTTTAGATTGGTCTCTCTCTCTACCTCTCTTTATATATATATTTATTATATATATATAAGAATAAGTGAGACTTTGCAGTTTTAGCAAGAAATTAGTGAACCATTGTTTTTGAGTATTCTCTGAGCCGAAAGATATAAGGCAAGAGTTATTTTAGTACCTCATCCATAAATGAACTTTTTTTAAACTTGTGAACTTAGATATATTATAACATCTTGTGTAAAATTTACAAAACTTATAGTATATCATTATAATTTTAATTAAAAATTTATTAATAAAACTAAAATTAAAATTCAAGTCAAAGTGTTTTAAATTTTAAAAAAGAATTTTTTTTTTTTAAATTACTTAAAAATAATGTGCTCCTTCCATTTCAATTTACTTTCTTATCATATTAAGATGAGAATAATTATAACTTAATTTTCGTATAATCTTTAAATATTAAATTGTTATTTTAAAATATTGAATTAAGCTAATTTAATTTAATTTAATTTTAAAATTAATTAATTTAACTTTTGATAAAAAAAATATATCATACAAACTAAAAAGAGAGGGAGTAATTCTTTTTTAGAACGATGAAGTATTACCTTAACATAATATTAGTTGGTACGGGCTAGGTTTTTTGGGTCAAGCTCTCTATAACTCTGATTCTCTTCAGTACTTTTTCATTTACTATTTACAAGACTACAAGTACATCAAAGATTTTCCTTTCTCGGTTGTGAATAAGGTACTTTCCTTTTTTTTCCTTTTCTTTTTTATGACAAGAGCCTCACCTGGTATGGTAAGTAGAGGCTTATAAGTAACTTTTATAAAGCGGTTCTACACAGAATTTAAAATTTATGAGTTCTTATTTTAATTTTAAATTAATATACAATATAATTTGATTTACAATTAAATATTTAATAAATTTCTTAATAAAAATACAAGATCTATATAAAAATTATTGAGTTCCCATAAATTCAATAACAACACTCTAATCCGCCACTGCTGCAGAGAGGTTGTGGTTTACTCTTGTTGGCATATAGTATATGGGTAATCATATTTGTGCTGTCAAAATAGTAAGGTCCCAAATTGCAATCTTCTGCGGTGCGGTTTAATGTCACTTTTCCTAGAATCAGACACATAGCCTAAGCATGTGCATGCATCAAACTTCTTGTTTCTTCTTTTTCTTTAACCACTATATTATTAAGTGGACTTGTGATCAGAACCGTTAATAATTCGATTTAAATCAATACCAAGTGAAAGGGAGTACGAGAGCAACGATATAGTTGTCTCGATATGACCTATTTCACAAATTCGAATAGTAAAAGTAGCAATTAGTACTTATATTATGGTAAACTGTCTACATCATACCCTTCAAGTATGATCCTTCTTCAAATACTACTTAAACATGAGATATTTTATGTAGCGGACTTTATTTTTGTTGTGTTTCATGTTGAAAACATATTAGGAGTCATTTATTCTTATTTTCAGTTACTAAAATTTGAAAATAGGAGGGTATGGAGGTATGGAGGTCGAGCATTAGGGTTGTAGGTTAGGAGGTTGTTGAGTATTTTTTTACTTCGTACCAGATGTGAGGCTAGTCTGAACAGGGTTTTATCTTAGACTGTCAGTGGTTAAAGTTGTGTTCACACTATTCTTTTGTTTTTTATAGTATCAGACCATATTTACTTGTTATTGTTATTGTTTTTCATCTATTTTCTGACCCTTATGATGTTATTATTTTTATGGTTTTTGTTAATGGTACTGATATATTATCTTTTTTCGTCTCCTTATGAAAAGGGTCTATCGAAACAGTCTTTCCACTCCCTTGAGGTAGGGATAATGTCTGCGTATATACTATATTTTTCAGATCCTACTTATAAAATTTTACTAGGTTATTGTTATTATTTCAATTACTAAAATTTGATTAACCTTCAAAGTATATATATATAAGCATGTAATAAGCTGTAAGTAGTTTTGAACTAATCTTCAAATCTAAGAAATTTAACATTGAGACAAATAATTCAACGTAATGACGTGGCATGCCCTAAATTGGTTGCATCAATGTCAAGGGTTAGCTCTTGTATTTGGTAGTATAAGGTTGGACTTTCACCGCTCAAAGATTATAGAAAAGTGTGGTAGTGGGGACAAAGTACACAGGAAACAAGTCACGACAAAAGTATCCAATGCCAATGTCTGAAACATCTCCTTTTCCCCTTTTCTTCACCCCCATGTTCTCAAAAGTACATAAATAATTGTTCTTTTTACTATAATTGGTATTTTCTCTTGCTGCTATTTAATTCTCGTTTATTCTTATCATATAAGAATAATGGTCAAATTGTTCACAAATTATGCAAAAGGTTCTAGGAAATTGATTAATTCACTTGTTATTACGTGTCCAAAATTCAGAAAAAGAATTAAAATCTGTCTTTTAAACTATGTCACAACGATTTCCGTGACTTATGAATTAACTCTCTTTTTTTATCCCTCCGCTTTAAATACTTTGAAAAGAACGGTCCGGGATACGAATTATTCCGTATTCACGCAGGATACGAGAAAGTAAGGATCGCACCACAAAGGATATGATCAAGGGTGGATTTTAGTCAAATTTATGGGGGCCGTGAATACTTAGTCTTTCTGCCAGACTAGATATTTTATGTACATTCTAAAATTGATTTAATATTATATGCTGACACCCTTGCTCCTAAGAGCATAAATAGTGCACTTGATTGAATGTTGAGTTATTCACCTGGAGGAGCAGCGGTCAATTCACACTTACTATTTTTTTCCTTCATTTCTTTATTGATGCACTCATATTAGGAAAATCCTAGATCAGCCTCTAGACCGTGTGACGCAGATATTCTACAATAATATAAGTATTAGGAGTTGCTTTTCACGAACTCATGAGCTATGAGCTATCCGCTTTAAATACTACACCCATTTTAATCTATCCACTAAGTGTTGATAAGTTCCCTTAAACTAAAAAGTTAGATAAATCAGTCTTGTTAAAACTTTTGAGAATGATAAATGGTACTCCTTTCGGTTCACAATAAGTGATTTTTTTGATTTTTCACGTAGATTAAGAAATTCACTTTTTAACATTAATTAGTAATAAAATTGACCATATTAACATTTACTATCTCTTTATATAAACATCCCTAACACATACTCCAACATTATTTACTCCAAGAACAATATGAAAAAAAAATAATTAATTCATTCTTGAAATCTGAAAAATTCATTTATTTTGGATCACAAAAACAAATAAAAAAATTAATTATTACGGACCGGAGAAAGTATCTCAAATTAAAGACATGTCGCAGAATATTGCAGAGAGCTTGACATTGGAACCCGTAACTTAGAAGAGTCCCCACCTAGGTTTAAGTTCTTCGAATCCTTTTCGTGTTTGATATACACACACACCGGCGCAAATAACTATATGCGTGTCTTTGAGCTGAAATAGTGCAACGATTTAAAGTTTATGAATTGAGAATTTATTTTTGTATTAACAATTCGTTTTTATTGCTAAATTTATACGGATTGCTTAATCTCATCCATCGTTAGTCAGGAGTGTTCAAGAAGAAGCAAACCAATATAAACCTTAAAATTTTGATATATATTTAATTTAACTACTATAGAAGATCAGTTTTTATTCTAACATGCTTAGTGGAGTATTATTAGTAATTAGATTTCATAATATTGAATTTTGCATCTATATTAAAAAACACTTTAGGAATCATTAGTGGAGTATTGCAATTTGCAAGTAATGGTGAAGGCAATTCGCTTCAATGATTATAACTTGCCGTAATTCCAGCCTTAGCAAAGAAAATTCGATAGAAATAGATTCTGACAAAAACAATAAAGTACATTTTGTGATATTCTTTGGTCGAATTCGTGTTCCCACACAGTCTAACATATTGATTTTCATTTTTCCTCCATTAGGTATTGGCTAACATATCACGTCGCATTTCTGCTTTAATGCAAGTTGTTGGCCTAATTTAACCTGCGTCGATGCTCCTGTCTAGTGGTGGCCAGTGGCAAAATGTTAAAATAAACAGTTATCCACCTATATAATCTAATAAAAAATGAGTTAGATAATAATTTTTTTTTAAAAATATGTTCAATATGAATAAGAACCATATTATCATTAGAAAATAAATAAATAATATATAACTAATGAGTTTAATTTTACATATATAAATATTCAAATTGGAGCAAAAATGATCACATTCAAAAAGCCACGATTAACCAGTTTTCTATCCATATTAAATATGCATCGGATCGGATACGTTATTCGTTTTTTCCATTATCTATTTTTAACCGGCTCATATTTGACTCGATCTGCCCGTTTGGCACCCCTACTCCTATCTAACCCTACCACTAATTTTGCAGAAACATCATGCCACACATAATTTTTATTTATTTATTTATTCTATCCATTTCTTTAGACCAATGATGATGTGCAGAACGTTCTCCTTTTCGCAATGATAAATATTCATAAAACATTATTAATATTATATGATAGTGAATATTGGATCACTAAGGTCCAACATATTCATCGGATGACTATTATAGAGAATACGAATATATATTATTAGAAATTTACCAAAATCCGTCCAACCTATACCTGCTGAAATCAGTCGCAAAAGAAAATCGACCGACATCGATCAAAAAATATCTAGATCGGTCGCAAAAGTCAAATAAAAATTTTGACTAAAAAATACCGACTACTTTCGGTCGAAAAATGTGATCCCACAATAAAGAAACGGTGCTTTATCTAACACATATAAATATTTCAACCGATTTTGGTCAGAAATTGATCAATATTTGACCAAATCATGGTCAGATGTCACGACCCAAAATTCCACCACGGGCGTCGTGATGGCACTTAGTCTCTAAGATTAGGTAAGTCGATTACTATTACATTTCGAGCCCTTTTTTTTAATATTGTAATTTAATACAAAGGTCGAAACTAAAAGCGGAAACAAATATAACAACCTCCCAAGATTGGTAATACCGAGTCACGAACTCTAACTGAATATACGCAATGATCTTAAGGATCGAGTGTAAAATATTATTCGAATAAGAGTGAGAGTACAATAAAAATGGAAAGACTCCAAGGGACTGCGACGACCAAGCAGCTCTACCTTGAATCCTTGCGATCAACACATTAATTCTGCCCGAGTACGATATCTCCAATACCTGACTTTGCACAAAAATATACAGAAGTATAGTATGAATATACCACAGTCGGTACCCAGTAAGTATCAAGACTAACCTCAGTGGAGTAGAGTAACGACCCGGCCAGTCGTTTTGAGAGTAATAGCCTCGATCCCTTATTTACTGCCTTCCCCGTATCTTTTTCTACTTATGTGACTTGTCGGGAGATTTTATTTTGGTTTCGGAGTGATTTGGGATACTTAGTCCCTAAAACGGAAGCTTAAGTCTTAGAATTTTTTACTGCAGTTGAAAGTATGTGAAGAAGGCTCCGGAATAAAGTTTCGTCGATTTCTTTAGCTCCGTTGGATAATTTTAGACTTAAGAACGTGTCCGGAATGTGAATTGGAGGTCTGTAGCTAAATTAGGCTTGAAATGGCGAAAGTTAAAAATTTGAGAAGTTTGACCGGAAGTGAACTTTTTGATATCGGGGACGGATTCTGATTCCGAAAGTTGGAGTAGGTGTGTAATGTTAAATATGACTTGTGTGCAAAATTTGAGGTCAATCGGACGTGATTTCATAGGTTTCGGCATCGGTTGTAGAAGTTTGAAGTTTCAAAGTTCATTAAGTTTGAATTGGAGGGTGATTCGTGTTTTAGCATTGTTTAATGTGATTTGAGGGTTCGACTAAGTTCGTATGGCATTTTAGGACTTGTTGATATATTTGGTTGAGGTCCCGGGAGCCTCGGGTGGATTCCGGATGGCTAACGGATCGAAAACGGGACTTGGTGCATGGCTGAAGCAGGACTTTGCCTGTGTAACCGCACCTGCGAAGCTTTGATCGCAGGTGTGGGCCGGGTTGCGCAGATGCAAAGGTTTGGACTGGGGGCTGTGGATCGCAGAAGCAGAGGGTGTTCCGCAGGTGCGGACTCGCATCTGCGCTTGGAGGGTTGCAGAAGCGGACGCGGGAGTTTGAGGCTAGCCCGCAGAAGCGGGTTTTGTTGCACAGAACCGCGCCCGCAGAAGCGGGGTTATGACCACAGAAGAGGTTGGGCGACTTAGTGGCCTCCGCGGATATGAGGGCCGGACCGCAAAAGCGGTGACGCAGAAGCAGCCAATGTGACCGCAAAAGCGAGAAGCCTGGGCAGTGTTTAAAATCGAAGGGCTTCATGATTTTTGTCATTTTGGACTTTGCAAACTCGGTCTAGGGCGATTTTTGAGAGCATTTTATATGAAAATTTTATAATGTGTAGTTAAGGTGGAAATTTGGAAGTTGTAGGTTAGGGATTTGGTGAGTTGATTTGAGGAATTGAGTGGCGATTTAGAGTCGGATTTTGGAAATTTTAGTATGGGTGAACTCGTGGTCGAGTGGGTGTTCGTATTTGGTGATTTTTGCCTGATTCTGTGACGTGGTCCCGGGTCGACGTTTTGGGCCGAATTTTCGATTCTTTGCTAAAGTCGTAGATTTATTATTTAATTTAGTTTCTCGTAATTGTATTCATGATATGTAATTATTTGTGGCTATATTTGGGCCACTCGGAGTCGGATAATCAAGGAAATGGCATTCTTACTGATTGATTTGAGCTTGGTTCGAAGTAAGTGACTTGCCTAACCTTGCGTGGAGGAAATTCCCTTAGGATTTGGAACTTTTGTGATGTGTGAGCGCCTTGTACGTGAGGTGACGAGTATGTACACGGCTAATTATTGTAAAACTCGACTTTTACTGAGTAGCAACCTGTTTTCATTTTAATTAAGATATACCAACATGTGTAGTTATCCTGTTTAGTCTAATATAGCATGTCTACGTGCTTTAACTGCTTATTGAACTTTGTGCAACATGCCTAGATGTTTTCCTGTTTTTCCTTCATCTTTATCAGTCTTAATTGTAGAATTCTTGCTGCTAACTGTTGTATCTATCGATTTGAGCTGTGTGTTTATTTTTGAGACTACGAAGCGATTCCTCGGGAGTTCTCCCTCCATATTTACTTTTGATACTATGAGGTGATTCCTCAGGAGTTCTCCCTGCATATTTACTTTTTAGACTACGAAGCGGTTCTTCGGGAGTTCTCACTGCACATTTACTTTTGAGACTAGTTCTCCTTGTACATTTACTTTTGAAATTACGAGGCGGCACCTCGGGATATCTCCTCACATATTTACTTTTGGGACTACGAGACGGTATCTCGGGAGATCCCCTATTGAGTATTTACTTTTGGGACTACGAGACGGTATCTCGGGAGTGCCCCTGTTGTTATCACAGTGTTTGTGTATTGTTGTTTCTCTGTGAATTCTTTCCATTAAATTCTCCGTTTTACTTCATTTTATTATATCATCAGTCTTATTATTATATCCCAGTAGGGTCTGGACCTGACCTCGTCACTACTCTACCGAGGTTAGGTTTGGTACTTACTGGGTACCGTTGTGGTGTACTCATGCTACTCTTCTACACATGCTTTGTGTGCAGAACCAGGTGCTTCTTATTAGCCCCATTATTAGCTGAGAGTGTTTGCTATTGTACGAAGACTTTAATGTACATCTGCCGCATCCGCAGACTTCAGAGTCCCCCTCTATTCTCTCTTATGCCATGTACTTCCGTACTTCTTTTATTAGACTCCGGTATATAGAAATACTAGTTTTACTTTTGTAACTTGTGACTTGTGATGTTTCGAGTTTTTGGGAATACTGTGTGTTACTAGAGTGCTGGTTATTGTACATGCCGAGAGGCATTGTTACCAGTTATTTAGTTATCTGTTGCAGTTAGTTGTTAAGTTTTATTTTTATTTTGTTATTTTCGTATTTTGTTAGGCTTACCTAGTCGTATAGACTAGGTGCCGTCACGACGTCTTACGGAGGGAGAATTGGGTCGTGACAAGTAGTGACGAGGTACGGTCAAGACACTCACTAGTCAAATAACCTGTGCAACATAGCATACAAACATAATAGAAAACAGATAACACTGATAGCAACAATAACCAACTAATGATACAAACAACAAGGCAGCAACAACACCATAAATGTTGCTCACACGAATAATAAAGACAAGTACAAACAATTAATCAAGTCCTTCAAAATATACATCTTTTATCTATAAGTTTTTCAAATAAAAATCTTTAGAATGTAACCCTTTCAATTTAATATATTCCGAATATACTTCCTCCAAATAAATATCTTACGGATGTAAATCTTTCAAGTAAATACCTCACAATATATTTCTTTCAAATAAATATCTTTCGAATATAATTCTTTTAAATAAAAACCTTACGAATATAATTATCTCAAATAAAAACCTTTCGAATATAATTCTTCTAAATAAAACCCTTCGAATTTCAAATACAAACCTTTCAAATATAATTGTTTTAAATAAAACCTTTCGAATGAGATCGTTCGAATATAGTTTCTTTCAAGTAAAATCCTTCGGATATAATTCCTTTCAAGTAAAATCCTTCGAATATAATTTCTTTTAAGTAAAATCACCGGTTGACACCTCACCTCAAAATTCTAAAAATCTCGGGTCTCAGCCCACTTTCATATCTCACGGCACCTCGTGTCCGTATTTCTATCACAACCGTATAGTCAATTCACAAGGCAGGAGACACAATAATTTAATGAAATGACTGAGAAGTGAACGACGAGAATTTACATATAAATAGTAGCACAACAAATAGAGATAAACAACAGGGGCGATCCCGAGGTATCGCCTCGTAAACCCAAATGTAATTGCTCAATAGGGGGATCTCCCGAGGTACCGCCTCGTAGTCCCAAAATAAATATGCAAGACAGGGGGATCTCCCGAGGTACCGCCTCGTAGTCCCAAAATAAATATGCAAGACAGGGGGATCTCCCGAGTAAACGCCTCGTAGTCCCAAAGTAAATAAGCAAGATAGGGGGATCTCCCGAGTAAACACCTCATAGTCCCAAAGTAAATATGCAACACATGGGGATCTTCCGAGGTTTCGCCTTGTAGTTCCAAAGTAAATATACAGTACAGGGGGATCTCCCGAGGTTCCGCCTCGTAGTCCCAAAGTAAATATGCAGTACAGGAGGATCTCCCGAGGTTCCGCCCCATAGTCCCAAAGTAGATATGCAGTACAACGCATCGTAGTCCCAAAGTAAATATGCAGTACAAGAATATCTCCCAAGTAAACACATCGTAGTCCCAAAGTAAATATGCAGTACATGGGGATCTCCCGAGTAAACACTTCGTAGTCCCAAAGTAAATATGCAAGAGAAAAGACGGAAGAATCACTCAGCAAGAACAATCTCTTCTTAAATCTAAATTTTGATAAATATATTAATGCCTCAATTTAAAATTATTTACTTAATTATTTACAGACGAAATATCCATAATATGATTATTTTCAAGAAATATAAAATCAACAAACACACGGAATTCACATAAAATCCAAGTAGCAATCACACCAAATTATCATATAAATTACAAACTAGACAAACAAGGAATGAGGCATGACAATAAAGGATATAATAAGTACCAACAACTTTCCATTTAATACTTAAGGGTGTATACGAATTTTTAACCGGCATAATTTGCACATATAAACCAAGTACATATTCATCACCTCGCGTACACGGCTTTCACATTACACAAATGGCACATACAAATCAATACCTAAGGGGTAATTCCCTCACTCAAGGTTAGGTAAGATACTTACCTTTTTGATGTTAGGCCGATATTCCAAAATAACCTTCTTGCTTGAATTGACCTACGGACAGCTTAAATCTATCTAAATTAAATTTATAACTTCTGGCTCGCCTCTCGGAACTCGACAAAAGTTTCACGAAATCCGAACACTCATTCTGATACGAGTTCAACCATACCAAATTTACCAAATTACGATAACGAATCGACCTCCAAATCTTAAATTTTAGTTTTTGAAAGATTTTGCAAAAATCTCTTTTTCTTCCAATTGATTCACTAATTCGAGTATGGAATCATGAAATATAATGAAAACCGAGTATGAAACACTTACCCCAATCAATTTGGTGAAAATTCTCTCAAAAGTCGCCCAAATCCGAGTTCCCTAGCTCCAAAAATGTTTAAATGAGCTAAAAAACAAAATTGCTCAATAAAAACCCAGTTTCCGTCACTAAACATCCATTTCCCGTCACTAAAGATCCGCACCAGAACCTGCTTGTACCAACAATTTAATATTTCACTAAAAAGGCTCTAACTCCATCATACAAACTCGGAATTCGGCGATTCTTGTTCCTATGAGTTACAAATAATAATAATACGAACCTAGTCCTTCAATCGAAACTCAATTCAGAGCTCATTTCCTCAATGCGATACCAATTGCGCTTGTTAAATAATTAACTCATGTTTCGCCCTAAAAATCCAAACGCAACTTGATGAAATTATACCAAACATTCCATATCATTCCTATAATTCATTATCAAACTCATGGAAGTCTAAAAATTGAATTTTGATCTCTAGAAGTAAAAATGAACCTTTGAATCATTACATGTTTATGTTCAAAATACCAAACTCTTCCAAAAACTCTTCCTAGATAGCCTGTAGTTTATCAACCATAACTTTATGTACCTAACTCCAACTGCCAAATGGTTTAAATTTATGAAAACTAGATACAAAGGACTGCAACTTTTATTTTTGAATCATCGCCAAATTCCTTATAGATTACGAGATATAAGCTTCCAAAATCAGCCATGTGCAACAGCATTTTCTGTGTGCACACTGCTAGGCAAAACAACTTCAGTACCAGGCTTCAGTTAATCGATCATATCTTTCAGGACAAATATCCAAATGATAAATGGTTTACATTGCTGGAAACTAGACTCAAAGGGATACAACTTTTATTTTTTGATCATCTCCAAATTTCTTACATATTACGAGATATAAGCTTCCAAAGGCATCCCTCTGCAGCAGAAATTTCTGCGATGCACACTACTGTAGCCAAAAACCAGCAGTTAATAATGGCCTAGAAATGGTCCGAAACCAGTCCGAAACTCACCCGGGCCCCTGGGGACTCCGTCCGAACATACCGGCAAGTCTCAAAACATATTACAGATTTACCCGAGGCCTCAAATCACATCAAACAACACCGAAACAAGGAATCGCACCTTGAATCAAACTTATGAGTTTATGAAATTTTCTAATTTCTATATCTTGTGCCGAAACGTACCAAATCAATCCGGAATGACTTCAAATTTTGCATGCAAGTCATAGATGACATAATGGAGTTGTTCCAATTTCCAGAATTGAATTCCGACCCCGATATCAATAAAGTCAGCTCCCAGTCAAACTTTTTAAAAATTTTCTATTTTTCAACTTTTGCCATTTCAAGCCAAAATCAATTACGGACTTCCAAATAAATATTCGGACACACTCCTAAGGCCAAAATTACCATATGAAGCTATTAACATCATAAAAATTCCATTCCATAATCGTTTGTTCAAAAGTCAAACTCTGATTAACTCTTTTCATTTAAGCTTCAAAAATAAGAATTGTTCTTTCAATTTAGTCACGTATCATCCAAAAATCGAACTCGACCATACACGCAAGTGATAATGCACATTACAAAGTTGTTCAGGACCTTAAGCTGCTGAAGGGGACATAAATACTCAAAAGGACAAGTCGGGTCATTACATTCTCCCCCTCTTAAACAAACGTTCGTCCTCGAACGTGCCAAGAATCTTTCCGAGGACATTAAATTACGAAGTGTATTATTACACACACACTCGCGGGTGATTCTACGTCACCGTAAATTTAACCTGGATGTGACAACGTCATCTCAATTAAAGATTAATTCTTTCATCCATACTTATAAACTTTAAAACCAAATTTCTTACACTCCAAATATTTTTAAAAGGCCTGATTTTTACATCAACACACGGTATTAGTCTCAACCGGATGTAGCAATTCGTGCCTACGCATACATCATACGTATCCCCATAAGCATATCTTTGGTCATAATAGTTGTTCATAATTAATTCCAGCATCCTCAATTAACCTCATATTAATCAAACCCTCGTTCCAAATGTTTACAATACTGACAGCAAATCGCGAGGCATGAAGATCTCATAATTATTTACCCGAATTAACGAGTCACATTTAACGCCACATAGCCACTCATCTCTTAGGCTAAAACTCAATAATTATAACACGAATATGGCTAAATATGCTCATAAAAATACATACAAGAGTTATCAAATAAGCCTAACATGCATGACTCCCTATTAGTACTTTTAAACACATAAATTTTTATCACAAGGATCTCGTCCTTATATAACTTCCACCGCGACTTGTAGCCCAGTTTAAACACTTCACATCATATTAAAATGCGAGGATCCCGTCCTCAGTTCTGAGTCACAAATAATATGCACATCATGCCAATCGAAATCCTTTCATTTATTTTTCTTCTTTTAATAAATTTCCGATAAATAACTTCACAACACATAATGAACCCCCATACCGGTAGGGCATATAATTCAGAAAATTGTAATCAATTATCCAAAAATTACATCAAAACCAACTGTAGTCAGTAATAGAAAGTCATTTTTTGGACTCATAACCCTCAATAGTGTACAAAACAAAATGATAGACACGGTTATCGCAATAAAATCTCCCAACAGGGGTAAACACATAAGTATATTGCAGAATTACGAAGATCACCCATAAGTAGAGCATAATAGGAGGACTCGTCTCGATACTCAGAACCGAATCAAACTAAGAAAAATATTCCTTTATAATGAATCAAGATCGTAGTAGTAACGACAATATTTGGTGTATCGGCCTCAGCCAATTCATAGCAATTATACCAACGGATTGGGCCTCCCCTTCTAGGGTGCCCTCTACCCGCCTGTCCTTTACCCTCATGTCCTCTACCCCTAATTAGCCGTGCATGTAGGGTAGTAACTGGAATAGAGCCTGTAGCCTGAGTGTTTTGATGAAATACACCTCTCCCAAGTCTAGGACAATCTCTCATGATGTGCCTAGTATCACCATACTCATAACAACCCCTCTAAGGTCGAAACTGCTTGTACTGAATATGTGCTGGATAACTAGAATAAATACTGTAAGAACCTCGTGCCGGTTGTGTACTAAAAGTACTAACTGGAGCACTATGAGTATTCGAAATTACGGACTGGCTGACAGACTGCCCGAGCCTCTGCCATGATGAGTCATAGTTGTAGAGTAGAATCCACTAAATCCTCCAAAGTTCCGAGACCTTTTGGCCTCCTTAGACTCCTTTTCCTTACTTCGAACGCGTTCTAACATCCTGAAAATCTCTACTACTTGCTGAAATGGAACGTCGGTCTGCAACTCTCGAGCCATACATATTTTAAAATCATAATCGAGCCCTTCGATGAATCTGCGGACTCGCTCTCTAACTGTAGGAACCAAGATAGGTGCATGACGGGATAACTCACTGAACCTGATAGCATATTCTGACACAGTCATGGTGCCCTGACGCAACCGTTCAAACTCTGTGCGCCATGCATCCCGGAGAGTCCGGGGAACAAACTCTTTCAAAAATATTTCCGAAACCTGAGCCCAAGTAGGTAGTATTGCATCGGTTGGTCTACCCTCTTCATAAACTTGCCACCATTGATACACTGCTTCTGACAACTGAAATGTAGTAAAGGCAACTCTGCTAACTTCCACAATACCCATGGTGCGGAGAATACGATGACACTTTTCTAAAAATCCATGGACATCCTCGGTAATTTTACCACTGAAGATAGGTGGACTATACCCCTTAAATCTCTCAAGTCTCTTTTGTTCTTCTTCTCATGCCTCTGGCCTGACCTCGGGCTGAACTGGAATAACATGTTGTACCGGCACCACACCCGGAACCTGACCAATGTGAACCTATTGCTCTGGAGTACGGGTGGTAGGAATCTGAGCTTCTGCCTCTATCTGTGAAATATTTGGTGAAAAGGAGATCAATCCTGACTGAGTTAATGTACCAAACATGTTTAGGAACTGTGCTAAAGTCTCCTGAAGCTTGGGGGTGACAACAGGTGCTTCTGGTACCTGTTCCCCAACCGGAGCTACTGGCGGCTCCTCAATTGTTACTCTGATAGTTGCTCTAGCTACGGCACGTGCCCTTCCTCGGCCTCTACCTCGGTCCCGGCCTCTTGCGGCCCTAGCAGAATGCTCGGGTGTCTGCTCAGTTGACCCGGTAGTATGTGTCCTCACCATCTTGAGATAATAGAGATATAAAGGCTCAAACTCCAAAATCAACAAATTTCGCATGACAGGAATGAAAGAAGTGGAAATTTCCTAACAGTTCGGTATCCTCTCGAAGATAAGTACAAACGTCTCCGTACCGATCTGCAAGACTCTACTAAACTCGTTCGTGACTCGTAGAACCTATGAACCAAGAGCTCTGATTGCAACTTGTCATGACCTAAAATCCCACCATAGGCGTCGTGATGGCACTTAATCTATAAGACTAGGTAAGCTGCTTACAATTACATTTCGAGCCTTTTTTTTAATATTGTAATTTAATACAAGTGTCGAACCAAAAGTGGAAACAAATATAACAACCTCCCAAGACTGGTAATACTGAGTCACGAACTCTAACTGAATACATGCAATGATCTCAAGGTTCTAGTGTACAATATTGTTCGAATAAGAGTGACACTACAATAAAAAAGGAAAGATTCTAAGGGATTGCGACGGCCAAGCAACTCTACCTTGAATCCTTGCGATCAACACACTAACTCTGCCCGAGTACGATATCTCTAATACCTGTCTCTACACAAAAATGTGCAGAAGTGTAATATGAGTACACCACAGTCGGTACCCAGTAAGTATCAAGACTAAGCTCGGTAGAGTAGTGACGAGGTACAGTCAAGACACTCGCTAGTAAAATAACTTGTGCAACATAGGATACAAAAATAATAGAAATCAGATAACACTGATAGCAATAATAACCAACTAATGATATAAACAACAAGGCAGCAAGAACAACATAAATATTGCTCACACGAATAATAAAAACAAGTACAACCAATTAATCAAGTCCTTCAAAATATACATATTTTATCCATAAGTTTTTCAAATAAAAATCTTTAGAATGTAATCCTTTCAATTTAATATATCCCGAATATACTTCATCCAAATAAATATCTTAAGAATGTAAATCTTTCAAGTAAATACTTCCCAATATATTTCTTTCAAATAAATATCTTTAGAATTTAATTCTTTGAAATAAAAACCTTTCGAATATAATTCTTTCAAATAAAAACCTTTCGAATATAATTCTTTTAAATAAAACCCTTCGAATATAATTCATTCAAATAAAAACTTTTCGAATATAATTGTTTTAAATAAAAACTTTCGAATGAGATCTTTCGAATATAGTTTCTTTCAAGCAAAATCCTTCGGAGATAATTCCTTTCAAGTAAAATACTTTGAATATAATTTCTTTCAAGTCAAATCACCAGTTGACACATCACCTCAAAATCCTAAAAAGTTCCGGTCTCAGCCCACTTTCATATCTTACGGCACCTCATGCCCATATTTCTATCATAACCGTACAGTCAGTTCACAAGACAAGAGACACAATACATTAATGAAATGACTGAGAATTGAACGACGAGAATTTACAGATAAGTAACAGCACAAGAAACAAAGATAAACAAAAGGGGCACTCCCGAAGTATCGCCTCGTAAACCCAAATGTAATTTCTCAAAATGGGGATCTCCCGAGGTACCGCCTCGTAGTCCCAAAATAAATATGCAAGACAGGGAGATCTCCTGAGTAAACGCCTCGTAGTCCCAAAATAAATATGAAAGACAGGGGGATCTCCCGAGTAAACACCTCGTAGTCCCAAAGTAAATATGCAGTACATGGGGATCTTTCGAGGTTTCGCCTTGTAGTCCCAAAGTAAATATGCAGTACATGGGGATCTTTCGAGGTTTCGCCTTGTAGTCCCAAAGTAAATATGCAGTACAGAGGGATGTCCCGAGGTTCCGCCTCATAGTCCCAAAGTAAATATGCAGTACAGGGGGATCCCCCGAGTAAAAATATCGTAGTCCCAGAGTAAATATGCAGTACATGGGGATGTTCCAAGTAAATGTCTCGTAGACCCAAAGTAAATATACAGTACAGGGGGATCTCCCGAGTAAACGCCTCGTAGTCCCAAAGTAAATACACAAGAGCAAAGACGGAAGAGTCACTTAGCAAGAACAACCTCTTCTTAAATCCAAATTTTGATAAATATATTTATGCCTCAATTTAAATTTATTTACTTAATTATTTGCAGATGGAAAATTCATAATGTGATTATTTTCAAGAAATATCAAATCAACAAACACACGAAATTCACATAAAAATCCAAGTGGCAATCACACCAAAATATCATATAAATTTAAAACTAGACAAACAAGAAATGATGCATGACAATAAAGGATTTAATAAGTACCAACAACTTCCAATTTAATACTTAAGGGTGTCTACGAATTTTAAACCGATATAATTTGCACATATAAACCAAGTACGTATTCGTCACTTCGCGTACTCTGCTTTCACATTACACAAATAGACATACAGTTCAATGCCTAAGGGGCAATTCTCCCTCTCAAGATTAGGCAAGATACATACCTTTTTGAAGTTAGGTCGATATTCCAAAATAACCTTCTTGCTTGAATTGACCTCTGGATAGCTCAAATCTATCCAAATTAATTGTATAACTTCATTAAAATGTATCGAAAACAATTTCGGGTAATATAACATCGACTTAAAAATTCACATAAAAAAGTCAACAAATGTCAACATGGGTTCACCCCTCTTGGAACCCGATAGAATTTTCACGAAATACGAACACCCATTCCGATACGAGTTCAACCATACCAAATTTACTAAATTTCGATAATGAATCGACCTCTAAATCTTAAATTTTCGTTTTTGAAAGATTTTATAAAAATCTCATTTTCTTCCAATTGATTCACTAATAAAAGATTAAAATAATCATGGAATCGTGAAACGTAATGAAAACCGAGTAGGAAACACTTACCCCCAATACATTTGGTGAAAATCCTCTCACAAATTGCCCAAATCTGAGTTCCCTAGCTCCAAAAATGTTCAAATCAGCTAAAATAAATTGCTCAATAAAAATTCATTTTCCGTCACTAAAAGTTTATTTTCCGTAACTAAAAGTTCATTTACTGTCACTAAAAGTGCGCAATAGAACCCACTTCATGAGCAATTTAATATTTCACTAAAAAGGCTCTAACTCCATCATACAAACTCGGAATTCGACGATTCTTGTTCTTATGAATCACAAATAATAATACGAATCTAGTCGTTCAATCAAAACTCAATTCGGAGCTCATTTTCTCAATGCGATGCAAATTTTGCTCGTTAAATAATTAACTCATGTTTTGCGCTGAAAATCTAATCGCGGCTTGATTAAATTAGACCAAACATTCTAGATTATTCCTATAATTTATTATCAAACTCTCGGAAGTATCGAAATCGAATTTCAATCTCTAAAACTAAAAATGGACCTTTGGATCATTACATGCTTATGCTCAAAACACCAAACTCTTCCAAAAACTCTTCCTAGACAGCCTGTAGTATATCAACCATAACCTTTTGTATCCAACTCCAACTGACAAACGGTTTACATTTATGAAAACTAGATACAATGGGATACAATTTTTATTTTTGGATCATTTCCAAATTCCTTATAGATTACGAGATATAAGCTTCCAAAATCAGCTATGTGCAGTAGAAATTTCTGCGATGCACACTGCCAGGCAAAACAACTGTAGTACCAAGCTTCACTTAGTCGATCATATCTTTTGGTACAAATTTCCAAATGATGAATGATTTACATTTATGGAAACTAGAGTCAAAGGGCTACAACTTTTATTTTTGGATTATCTCTAAATTCCTTACATATTAGGAGATATAAGTTTCCAAAATTATCCCTCTGCAGCAGAAATTGCAGCGATGCACACTGTTGTAGCCAAAAACCAGCAGTTAAAATGGCCTAGAAATAGTCTGAAACTCACCCGAGCCCCTCGGGACCCCGTCCGAACATATCAACAAGTATCAAAACATATTACTAATTTAGTCGAGGCCTAAAATCACATCAAACAACACCGAAACAACGAATCGCACCTCGAATTAAACTTATGAGTTTATGAAATTTTCCAAATTCTATATCTTGTTCCGAAACATATCAAATCAATCCGGAATGACTTCAAATTTTTCATACAAGTCATAAATGACATAATGGAGTTGTTCTAATTTTTAAAATTGAATTTTGACCCCGATATCAATAAAGTCAACTCCCGGTCAAACTTTCTAAAAATCTTCCATTTTCCAACTTTCGCCACTTCAAGACAAAATCAATTATGGGCTTCCAAATAAATATTCGGACACACTCCTAAGTCCAAAATCACCATATGAAGCTATTGATATCATCAAAAATCTATTCCGGAGTTGTTTGCTCAAAAGTCAAACTCCGGTCCACTCTTTTCATTTAAGATTCAAAAATAAGAATTGTTCTTTTAATTTAGTCCCGTATCATTCAAAAACCAAACTCGACCATACCCGCAAGTGATAATGCACATTACAATGTCGTTCGGGACCTTAAGCTGCTGAAGGGGGCGTAAATTCTCAAAACGACAAGTCGGATCGTTACATCAGACTTGCATATTATTTGTCAAAAAGAAGTTTAATTAAAAACATTCAAGTATACCGCCGAGGCTCAATTATGTTTTCCCATAACAAAAATGAGTTTTTAAAATTATTATGAATATATGGACCGATTTTGGTCGGTATTTGTAACGACCCGGCCGGTTGTTTTGACTTTTAGAACCATATTCTCCTAAATAAAACTCCTCGTATGTGTTTTTGCTAGTTTATTACTTGCGGAGATGGTTGGTTCGAGATTTGGAAGTGTTCGGGTTGAAATCGGAACACTCAGTTCCTTAGTTTGGCTTTAATAAGGCAAGTTTGATTTCGGTCAATATTTTTTAAAAACGACCCCAGAATCAGGATTTGATGGTTCCAATAGGTTCGTATGATGATTTTGGACTTGGGCGTATGTTCGAATCGGGATTTGGACAACCCGGGAGCGTTTCGATGCTCAATAGTAAAAATCAACTATTTAAAGGTTTAGGGTTCTTTAAATTCAGTTTGGAGTAGGTTTTGGAGTAATTGAGGTCTGTTTGGAATTCTGAGCCTGGGAATAATTTTGTATGGTAATTTAAGACTTGCACGCAAAATTTGGTGTCGTTCCGAGGTGTTTAAGTATGTCTCGGCGCATTCGGAGTAAGTTTGAAGAATTTAAAATTTCTAAGTTGAATCAATTTGATTTGAGGTATGATTCTTAGTTTTGATGTTGTTTTACACGTTTTGAGGGTTTGAGCGAGTCCGTTTTATGATTTTCAAACTTGTTGGTATGTTCGGGCGGGGCCCGGGGGGCCTCGGGTGTTAACCAGGCGAGGTTTAGACAAAGTTTGGAATTTTGGAGGAGCAGCTGTTGCACCAAGCTTCTGGTGTAATCGCACCTATGGAGGGCAAGCCGCAGGTGCGAACTCGCAGTTCGCAGAAGCGAGCCCAAAGCTCGCGGAAGCGGCCAAGAGTTGACAGCCCAGAAGTCACAGGTGCAGTCGATCTGGGCGCAGATGCGTGACCGCTTGAGCGGTCCAAGGGCTGCATATGCGGAAGCCAGTGCAGGTGCGAAGGCACAAGGCGCAAAAGCAAACTCGCAGGTACGAGCCGCTGACCGCATAAGAGGGAGAGTTGGCTAGGAGGAAAACCGCATCTGTGAGGGGTATTTCCGTAGATGCAGAGCCGCAGAAGCAGCTTGCGAGCCGCAGAAGCGAAAGGGATGTTTGGCAGAACGCTTAAAGAATGGGAAAACAACCATTTTTTCCCAGTTCTCTCCATTCTTGGGCGATTTTGTAGCTTTTTGAGAGGGGATTTCAACTAGCAACTTGAAGGTAAGTTAATTCTACACATTTTGAGTTAAATACATAGATTATGGGTAGATTATAACCTGTAAATCGTGAAAATCAAGAGTTTAGATGAAAAACCTAGGTTTTGAGAAAAATGAGATTTTAACCATGAAAATGGTTATGGAATGGGATGAAAATTATATATTTGAGTTCTTGATATTATGGGTAACGATTTCCTCCGAAAACTTTTGGAATCCGGGCATGTGGGTCCGGGATAAATTTTAGAAATTTTACCATTTTGGGTTGGGTAATTAATTTAATAGTCTAATTTTGAATTATTGAGCATGTATTAATTATTTTATATAACATTTGGATAGTTTCGAATTTTTCAGCATCGAATTGCAACTTTAACGCGACATTGTGATCGGGAAGTGGACTTTGAGACAAGGTAAGTCTCTTGTCTAACCTTATAAGAGGGAATTTACCCCTTGGTGATTTAAATTAATAGTTGTTGCTAATTGTGGGGGCTACGTACACATGAGGTGACGAGAGTCCGTAGGTAGCTACTAATATTGCTGTGTCCGGGTAGTTTAAGACTCAAATCATGAATTACTTGTGATAACTGTATCCTTAATTTAATTAAAGTATTAGAATTATTTTATAAATTGTTAGAGAAAATAGAAAGAGACTGAAATTTCACATACGTGAATTCTTGTGCAAACATATTTGACTATTAATGAAAATTGTACATTCTTATGTGTTAATCTTATAATATCTTCTCATTCCGGAGGTTCATAAGAAAATGTCCTTCTTTCTTATGGAGCGGGCCGAACGCCTCGGCAGTATAGATGCATCTATGGATCGTGCCACACGTCCCTCGGTAGTGTACACGATACTCTGGATCGGGCCGAATGACCTTGGCAGACATCGTGCCTAATAATAATAATTACACGATACCTTGATATTTTATTACAGCTTGTGAAGCTAATTGATAAATTGAAAATTATTAGAATTGAAAGAATTAATTATTTCTGCTTGTTAAGAAAATTATTATTGTTCGTATAAATCATGTTTATTTAAATATTTCCATATTAATATTATTGACCCATAGTGAGTGTCAAATTCGATATCTCGTCACTACTTCTTCGAGATTAGACTTGATACTTACTGGGTACACATTATTTACGTACTCATACTACACTTGCTGCACATTGTTTTGTAGGTACATATATGTCTAGCGGCCTTGTGGGCGCAGAGGTATGGTTAATGCGGGGAATTAGGTGAGCTGCATTCTATATTACGATCTGCAACCAGCAGAGTCTCCTTCGGAGTTATTTATATTTTTTCTATCTAATTTGTATTCCGGACAGATGCTGTATTTTATTTTACTCCCAAGTTAATGCTCATGCACTTGTGACACCGGGTTTTGGGAGTGGTTATAGGTTGTTTAGTATTTTAGTTGCGAAAATATTTATCACTTACTCTGTAAGTTCTATCTTCTACTATTTAAATGCAGGAAATTATGATTCAAAAATACTAAAATGAGGAATTAAGTTAATTAATTATGGTTGGGTTGCCTGACAGCGGTGTTAAGCGCCATCACAACCTTTAATGGATTTTGGGTTGTGACAACATGGTATCAGAGCACTAGGTTCACTTAGGTCTCACGGGTCATGAACAAGTCTAGTAGAGTCTTGTGGATCGGTACAGAGATGTCTGTACTTATCTTCGAGGGGCTACAGGCTGGTAGGAGCACTTCCCTTCTTGATTCCTCATCATGTGATTCGAATCCTTTGAGGCTTATGCCTTTGTTTCCTTCTTACTCAATCTTATGCGACGTGAAGCGCTTGTTATAAATTGGGAATAGAGGAATTTTAACGGTACTACATATGTGGTGCAGGATGTTTCTCCCTGCGTATTTGATTAGGCTATTGCCGTCGCCTTGCAGAAGGTCGCTCTGTCGTTTCAACGCAGTATCAGTATTACCTAAGGTTTTGAGATTTGGCATTGATTGTTATGACGATCCGTGCGTTGCTATCGCACAGTGTTCGTGTAATGGTAGGATGCTTGTCTATGCGTCGAGGCAGTGAATGACTTGAAAGTAGGTTTTACTCAGTGCATGATTCAGAGATTCAGTATTTTATTTCCGGCTGAGGAAAGGCAATCGGACTACGAATGCTCAGGTTTGGGTCGATGGGGTAACGAGACTTGGTATTTTCGAGCGTGGTGGGATTTTCATCTGTGATGTGGTGATGTCGTCCTTGATGGAATGTGTTAAGTTTTTCGGTGTTATGGTCTTCTTCAATTCGCCTTTGGGGCAGGGTATTGTGAAATAATGTCGGGGAAGTGGATGTCAGAGATCACGGTGTGTAGTGGTTCAGGATCGAAGCGATGTTCCTAGTATTGATGTCTAGAGAAGGATGATCTTCGGAGAGGTTTAAAGTTATTAGTGATCTACTGGTTTAGGTGCTACAGAGACGGATTTTGATTTAACGCAACTGGGCAACGAAGGATGAGAAAGGACATGTGGGAAGTGTCTTGTAGTGGTTAGGTTCCTAGAAGGCCAAGTGTGAGAAGCAGAAGTCGAGTAGTTGCGTAAAGGAGAGAGTTTGACCGAAGTGGGAGAGTAGAAGAGTAGCATATAGGTTCTATGGTAGGATAGCTACACGCCTTGTGAAAAGTTCAGAGTGATTTGGGATTCATGGTGGGCAGTGACTAGGTCTACAGACTAATTTGGAATACTAGCTACTATACTGAGGAGGATTGGATACGACATGAGGGAGTTGCTTAATATGAAGAGGGATTCAACATGACTTTGGATTGGAATGTATCGTTGCACCTTTAGTTGATGTCGACGGGGAGTGAACGAACTTGTACAGTTGGTGAATGAACAGGGGCTCAGGAGGGTTTATTGGTTTCGTAATAATTGTTCACAGTGCAGCGTCGTTGGGAGATGTCGACATGGGACTTCCACAGGTGAGTTATCTCCTGTGAGCAGTGGTTGTGTGGTGTTGATGGAGTTTCTACGAAGAATTCTACCGGCTATCCGGCAAGGGATCGAATATGTGAATATGGCTAGTGATTCAGAGTGCTCATGAAATGTTTAACAGAAAGGTTGCGAGAGATTTGGCTGGTTGGTTGTGCACGATCATGTCAATGGGGAATAAGGAGTCTAGGTGGGTTCCAGGGTTATGCAATGGTAACTTCAAAGCTAAGTGGGAGAGCCCCACCATCTACAATTTGATTGTGTGGTTGTCTACTTATGAGGTTTCTTGTTATCAGTTTATTGGTGGGTTATTACAACTAAGGAAAGAAAACATCAGTGGTAATTTTAGCAAAGGATTTTGGGAATGTGTGCTATATTTGGCCTTATTGATTCATGTTCAGGCTTTGGGAAGACTCAAAGTTTATGCTTCGTGTAGATATGATGTACAAGGAAAGTGAGTCAGCCGGATGCTTCTTTGAGAAGGTGTCCATGTACTAGCAGGGCCTTGGAGTTTGATCATATTTGGGAACAAGTCAGAGTGAGTGACTTTCAACAACGGTCTTAGTGGATTCAAAAATTTAAGTATTGTGCCTAAGTATTTTGAGTCCATAGTATGGTTAAGTATCGAGCTTTTGCAGCAGATTATAAAAGGGGCTTGGAGTGTTCTACGTTATCTTTGGGGTTGCGGTGTAGCATTGGAGGAATGGAAGAAAATGACTTCGGATTCATAGAGGAATTATCACAATGGGTGTACCACTTGAAGATGTAAATGTGCGCAGAAGGAGGGTATGAGATGGTTCGTGGGTTTTGAGACAATGTGGGCTCGTGAAATGGGGTCACTCGGGACGAGTGCGGATTGAGTTTGATATAATTTGAATGGATCTATTGCTATTTCTAAGGAAAGTCTAGGTTAAAATTAGAAGCAGTCAGATCGGTTAGCAATGGTTGAATTGGCATGATGATGGAAATGATCAGTTCCTTCAGTGTGTAGGTTGTACCTATGATCGTGGCGGTACGTGTGAGGCTTGACGACCGCCGTAATTTGATTTATTGAGAAGTATTCGATTATTATGGCATGTTATGTGTAGATGGATCCCAAAGGAGTTATGGTGGTTTAGACCACTACTTGGAGTTGTATTTTCTACGGTTATGAAAATTCAGTTGCGTGTTGCAATGGTTCTCGTGAAATGAGTTAAGTGAAAGGTTTCTATATGATGGAGTGTTTATTCTATTAGTGGATCAGGGGTTATTATGAAATTCTTGAACTCTCACGTATTGGCATGTTAGGTGCATAGAGCGATATGGGAAATTGGAAGCTGAGGATCAAGGTTTCGGTTCGGTGTTTACAAGAATGTCACGAGCTTGGATGATCAGGAAAGAATTCAGATATTTAGGGTAAACTGGTATTGTCATCAGCGTCACCTGAGATCGGTGTCATGTGTAAGAGGCTTTGTGTACTGATTTGCGGACTTTCGATTCGCTTTACAGCATTGTATGACTGGTGGTCTGGATGTGCAAACTTTGTTACCTAGTGCGGAAAGTCATGGGAGCGTACCCCATGGGAAGATTGTATAAGTGTGATGTGTGGTCACCTGATTGATTAAATATTGGAACCAAGTATGGAGATTTTGGTACTATTGCTAACGAGAAAGTTTAGGCCTGAAAGGCGCTCTATTCAGTTGGATGTGAATGGTGAAAGTTTGTTCCAGATTCGACAGTTGTTCTTATGTGTCATGAATATGTCGTTGTGGGTCCTCAAGAGGTTATTTTCCCAAGCATGGTATGATCAGAATCGATTTGAGGTCCGTTGACGGGTCCAAATGTGGATGTGTACTCTACACCAGACTAGGTGTGTTCATTCAGCATAACACTCCTTATGGAGCAGTATTCGAATGTTGGATGTTGTTTCATCGTCAGCTATTTCATGTAATACTCTATTGTGCCATGTGGGTTGTGCGACGGCTTGATTATTTGTACAATGTGTTGAGGTCCTGCGTAGCGGTGGTGTTATGTGAGCATGATGGTTCTCGAGATGCAGATCATATATCGCACCTTAGTTGTGTTTGAGTTTTATAGCGCATGACGCTACCCATTTCCCCAGGATTCGCATTATGCACTTGGCATGGTTATGGATGATATTCGGGAATTTCGTGAGTATAAGCATTACGGCTCGATGTGTGTGTTCCTTAGATTATTAAGTGTGGATCGGGTGGCACGCCGCCAAGGATATGTTGCTTGGATCGGGTGGCACGCCTCCACAGGTATCATGGTTGGATTGGGTTGCACGCCGCAACAGTGTGATGATGAGTACAGTTCCCCATATCTATTCTTGCATGTCTTGTTTCTCATGTTCTGAGGGAGGTTCATAACACCTTTTTGGTTGTTTAATTTGTTACGTGGGTTGTGTAGTTATTTCCAGAGTTCGTTTTCCTTATGTATCACATTCGAGTTTGTGGCTTGTTTGCACATGGTGGCATCATATGAGACTTTTGGTAGTGATTATAGTGGCTTATTACCGGAATGAGTTGTACTGGATGAGGCGAGATTTTTGGACCTGGGATCAGTGCGATCGGATTTATATGAGGCATATTAAAGAGCAAATATCGTTATTTGGTTCATAATGAGGTGATGGTTCCTGTCAAGAGGAGGGACTAAATGATTTGTTGACTATGCAGTTGGTTATGAATTTTTACACATCTCTTCCCTCGTGACAGTATTGCAAGAGTTGGAACAGCACTTATACGTGTCATGACGTGTGTTATAGGCATCGAATTCATGGAATTGTGGCTATTGTTGTCAGAGGACGTTATTATGGTCATGTGAACTATGCGGTGCATGGTGTGAGCTCAGTAAGGGTATGCAATCATGTTTGGTACAGTGTGTAATGATTGATACGGTGTTCGTATGTTCGAAACAGGCTTGGTAGGGAAATTCAGATATTGGAATCTGGCTCTAAGGGTATGCAATCATTTTTGCTAGTTTATTACTTGCGGGGATGGTTGGTTCAGGATTTGGAAGTGTTCGGGTTGAAATCGGAACACTCAATTTCTTAGTTTGGCTTTAAAAGGGCAAGTTTGACTTCGGTCAACATTTTTAGAAAACGACCCCGAAATCGGGATTTGACTGTTCCAATAGGTTCGTATGATGATTTTGGACTTGGGCGTATGTTCGAATCGGGATTTGGACAACTCGGGAGCGTTTCGGCGGCTAATAGTAAAAATCAACTATTTAAAGGTTTAAAGTTCTTTAAATTTGGTTTGGAGTAGATTTTGGAGTAATTGAGGTCCGTTTGGAATTCTGAGTCTGGGAATAGTTTCGTATGGTAATTTAAGACTTGCACGCAAAATTTGGTGTAGTTTCGAGTAGTTTAAGTATGTTTCGGCGCTTTCAGAGTAAATTTGAAGAATATGAAAATTCTAAGTTGAATCAATTGGGTTTGAGGTATGATTCTTAGTTTTGATGTTGTTTTGCACGTTCCGAGGGTTCGAGCGAGTCCATTTTATGATTTCAAACTTATTGGTATATTCGGACGGGGCCCCGGGGGCCTCGGGTGTTAACCGGACGAGGCTCGGACCAAGTTTGGAATTTTGGAGGAGCAGTTGTTGCACCAAGCCGCATGTGCGAGCTCGCAGAAGCGAGCCCGAAGCTCGCAGAAGCGGCCAAGAGTTGACAACCTAGAAGTCGCAAGCGTGGTCGATCTGGGCGCAGATGCGCGACCGCAGGAGCGGTCCAAGGGCCGCATATGCGGAAGCCAGCGCAGGTGCAAAGGTACAAGTCGCAGAAGCGGAATCGCATGCGCGAGCCGCTGACCGCATAAGCGGGAGAGTCGGCTACGAGGAAAATCGCATCTGCGAGGGGTATTTCCGCAGATGCGGAGCCGCAGAAGCGAAAGGGTTGTTTGGCAGAACGCTTAAAGAACGGGAAAACAACCATTTTTGCCCATTTCTGTCCACTCTTGGGCGATTTTGGAGCTTTTCGAGAGGGTACTTCAACTAGCAATTTGAAAGTAAGTTATTTCTACATACTTTGAGTTAAATACATAGATTATGGGTAGATTATAACCTGTAAATCGTGAAAATCAAGGGTTTAGATGAAAAACCTAGGTTTTGAGAAAAATGAGATTTTAAGCGCAAAAATGGTTATGGAATAGGATGAAAATTATATATTTGAGTTCTTGAGATTATGGGTAACGATTTCCTCCGAAATTTTTGGAATCCGGGCACGTGAGCCCGGGGTGAATTTTAGAAATTTTACCATTTTGGGTTTGTAATTAATTTAATAGTCTAATTTTGAATTATTGAGCATGTATTATTTATTTTATAAAATATTTGGATAGTTTCGAATTTTTCGGCATCGAATTGGGACTTTATTGCGACATTGTGATCGGGAAGTGGACTTTGAGACAAGGTAAGTCTCTTGTCTAACCTTGTAAGAGGAAATTTACCCCATAGATGATTTAAATTAATAATTATTGCTAATTGTGGGGGCTATGTACGCACGAGGTGACGTGATTCCGTGCGTAGCTACTAATATTGTTATGTAGGGGTAGTTTAGGACTCAAATCATGAACTATTTGTGATAATTGTATCCTTTATTTAATTAAAGTATTAAAATTATTTTATAAATTGTTAGAGAAAATAGAAAGAGGCTAAAATTTCACATACGTGAATTCTTGTGCAAAAATATTTGGTTGTTAATAGAAATTATACATTCTCATGTGTTAATCTTATAATATCTTCTCATTCCGGACGTTCATAAGAAAATGTCCTTCTTTCTTGTGGAGCGGGCCGAACGCCTCGGCAGCATAGATGCATCTATGGATTGTGTCGCACGTCCCTCGGCAGACATCGTGCCTAATAATAATAATTACACGATACCTTGATATTTTATTGCAGCTTGTGAAGCTAATTGATAAATTGGAAATTATTGGAATTGAAAGAATTAATTATTTCTGCTTGTTAAGGAAATTATTACTGTTCACATAAATCATGTTTATTTAAATATTTCCATATTAATATTATTGGCCCATAGTGAGTATCAAAGTCGACATCTCGTCATTATTTCTTAGAGATTAGACTTGATACTTATTGAGTATATGTTGTTTATGTACTCATACTACACTTGCTGCACATTTTTGTGCAGGTACATATATGTCTAACGGCCTTGTGGGCGCAGAGGTGTGGTTAATGTGGGACTTAGGTGAGCTGCATTCTATATTACGATCCGCAATCAGCAAAGTCTCCTTTAGGGTTATTTATATTTTTTCTTTCTAATTTGTATTCCGGACAGATGTTGTATTTTATTTTACTCCCTAGTTAATGTTCATGCACTTGTGACACCGGATTTTGGGAGTGGTTATGGGTTATTTAGTATTTTAGTTGCGAAAATATTTATCACTTACTCTGTAAGTTCTATCTTTTACTATTTAATTGCAGGAAATTACGATTCAAAAATACTAAAATGATTAATTAAGTTAATTAATTATGGTTGGCTTGTCTAACTGCGGTGTTAGGCGCCATTACGACCTTTAATGGATTTTAGATCGTGACAGTATTAGTAATCAAAAATAGTCAACCACTTATATCAATTAAACTCGGTCAATTATATATATAATGTTTATTATCTGTGTGCTTTCGTATAAATTTCACTTCATATTCATATACGTGTAATAGATTCTAATAGAGTGTATGATTTTATTTCATTTATGATAATTTACACTTACATACATATGACTAGCATTGATGATTTATTCTCAACTGTTCATACTCGAATGCTTGATCGGTGACTAAATAAGAAAATAAATCTTGAAGTTTAAGTGACTAGATGCTTCGGTATAATGAGTGACTAGATGCTCCAAGATGTGTACAATTGACACAGTCTTGAATGTTTTATTCTCGATCACCTTATATAATTATTAGTACTTTATTTGGATACTTCATCAGTGGATCAACTGACACATAATCGGCATCAAGCACGCCATAACACATTTAAAAACAAAATGTATAGTGCTATAAGATGTAGTGCTATATTAAAACTTAAGTATGTAGCAACAACAACATATACTCGGTGTTTAAATTAAATATATTTTTTAATTTAACATTAAATTACCGACCAATTTCAGTAGGAATGGTCGTGGTCAAACGTTTAATGGCCACTTAAACGTACCGACCGAAATTTCCGACCGATTTCGGTAGGAAATTTTCAATTTAGGTTTGCACCAAACGGGTTTTTCCCCATTTCCCTCTTTTTTCTATCTCTCTTCTTCTCCTCCCTACAGTCGTGATTCCCCAAAATCCCCACCCAAAATCAACTCATATCTCCCTCCTCACCCAACAACAAAGCACCTAGATGTCTCCCTCCCCTTCCCCGCCACTGTACTGCTGTAACGCCCCTTAAAGTTTTACCTAAGACCCGGGTTTCGTAATGCCGAAGAAGGTTTATGTATTGACGATTGTAGAGATTCTTCGTTAGGGAGTTGAAATTTTTTTTGGAAATATAGGACCATTTATGCGGTCCATTCTGCGGTCACAGAACTGCTCTGCGGATCACAGATCTGCCGCACACTGAGGCAGAAATCTGGGCAAATTGTTCGGACCATTATGCGGTCCATTATACGGCCGCATAATCATTGTGCAGGCAGCATAACCCATCGCAGACACAACTCAAAATATTCTAATGGGAGGTTCTGCGGCGCATTATGCGACCGCAGAATGGGTCTGCGGACCGCAGACCGGTCGCAGAGTGGGGCAGAAGTGCCCAGTTCCGGGGCCATTATGCGGCCCATTGTGAGGACTACAGAAGTATTATGCAGTCGCATATACGACCGCAGATTAGTGACGAGGCTCCTATTTGTTTAATTTTTGAACCCAACCTCATTCTTATAAAACACCCTTGGGGAACATTTTAAAGGGTAAGGACATATATTTTTAGAAAGAGGGAGTGACGTAAAGTGAGAGAGGAAGTTCCTAAACTCATCATCCATCAATTCTTACTCAATTTGAAGACATTGCAAAGAGAATTCACAAGGTCTTCATCCTAGAGGTAAGTTTCTACTCCATAGCCCTCAATTTCGTGATTTTAATTGTAAATAGGTAATAAGCCAAGCAATTCTTGGGTGTGGGAGTTGGTTATTTTATATGCATGTACCATCTAGGGTAGTGGGGAGATTGTGATGACCCAAAAGGTCATCTTATATTTTAGAACTCGATTCTGCGCTCTTAAGCCTTTAAAATCTTATTTTTACCCTCCTCGATTTACGTGCACAGTACGGGCGTGTTTCCGAAAAACTTTTATGTTGAAAATTGATGAAAATAAGAATTTTTGCCTTAAAAGTTAATTTTAGTTGACTTCGGTCAATATTTTTGGTAAACGGACCCGAATCCATATTTTAATGGTCCTGGTGGGTATAATATGGGACCTGGGAGTATGCCCGGAATCAAATTCGGAGGTCCCTAGCTCGAGTTATGAAATTTTGATGAAAATTAAAAGTATGAAATTTAATGATTTTTAAGAATTGATTGATATTTGGCATTGTTTGTACCGGATCCGTATTTCGGTTCTGGAGCTCGGTACAGGTTCATTATAATATGTAAGACTTATCTGTGAAATTTGGTGAGAAACGGAGTTGTTTGACGTGTTTCGGATGTCCAGATGACAAAATAGAAATTTTAAAGTGTTCTTAAGAACTTCATTTGATTTGGTGCTAAATTCGTAGTTATAGGTGTTATTTTGGCGATTTGATCGCGCGAGCAAGTTCGTATGATATGTTTAGACTTGTGTGCAAGTTTGGTTTGGAGTCCCGAGGGTGCGGGTGAGTTTAGGATAAGCTATGAGATGTTTTGGACTTAGAAAATCTGGTATTTTGCTGCAGCAGGTGTTCTGGCATGTCCTTCTTCGCGTTCGCGAAGGTACTCTCGCGAAAGCGAAGGGTAAGTTGGGATGGCTGAACTTTTACTCTTCGCGAATGCGAAGACCTGGTCGTGAACGCGAAGTGATGGGGGATTTACCCTTCGCGAACGCGACCGGCTCATCGCGAACGCGTAGCACTTGGAGACCTGGAGGAGGGTCAGTCTTCCTTCATCGAGAACGCGAGCAAGGTCTCACGAATTCGAAGTCCTGGGGGGAGTATCCTTCTCAAACGCTAAGGAGGACTCGTGAACGTGAAGTCTTGGCAGCTCTGCTCTTCGCGAACGCGACAGTGGCCTCGCGAAAGCGATGCACACTGTCGCCCAGTGCATAAAACATAATCAAAATGGTACTTAAGCCATTTCTTTAACATTTTCAAGAATCAAACGGTTAGAGGTGATTTTCAAGAGTCATTTTCTTCCCCAAAATATTGGTAAGTTATTCTAAACCATTTTCTTTCAATTACCCATTACATTTTATGAATTATCAATCTAAAATCTAGAGTTTACATGGTAAAGTTAGGGGTTTGGGGTAGAAACTAGGGATTTCGGAAATTTGGGGATTTAGACCTCGATTTAAGGTCGGATTCCAAAACCAATTATATATCTGTGCTCGGGAGTGAATGGGTAAATGGATTTTGGTCCGACGGTTCTGACCAAGTGGGCCCGAGGTCGATTTTTGACTTTTGGAGGAAAATTTGGGAAATTTAATTTACGCAATATAATTTATTCCTTTAGCTATAATTGATATTATTGAGTCATTTTTGAATAGATACGAGTGGTTTGGAGGTGAATTCTAGAGGAAAAGCTGTGATTGAGAATTAAGTGGCCTTCGGAGCAAGGTAAATGTTGTGTCTAACCCTGACTTGAGGGAATTAGGAACCTTAGATTATCTGCTACGTGAAATTCATGTGAGCGGCGCATATGTGAGGTGACGAGTACTTATGCGCCGCCAATTTACCTGTTTTCCCTATTTTCTCCCATTTTTCTTATATTGTCTCTTTCCTATACCTAATTGCTACGTGTTTATACTAGTGTTGTTAAATTGAACGTTCTTATCATGTTTACAGATCTTCTGGTGATAATTGAGTATTTATTTCATAGTTGAGATTTATATTGTGGAACCAAATGTTAAAGTAAGTCTTGTATATGTTGTTCTATCTCCCTGTTGTTAGTTGTTTATTGCATTATGGTAAGGGAGAGTGTTAATGCACGAAGGGTGATGCCGTGCCATATTGTGAGTGTTAATGCATGAAGGGTGATGTCGTGCCACATTGTGAGTGTTAATGCACGAAGGGTGATGCCGTGCCATGATATGAGAGTAAAAGCAAGAAGGGTGATGTCGNCTTTTTCAATTATCCATTATATTTTATGAATTATCAACCTAAAATCTAGAGTTTTTATGGTAGAATTAGGGGTTTGGGTAGAAACTAGGAATTTCAGAAATTTGGGAATTTAGACCTCAATTTGAGGTCGGATTCCAAAACCCATTATATATTCGGGCTCGGGGATGAATGGGTAAATGAATTTTGGTCCGAACCTCAGGTTTTGACCAAGGGGGCCCGGGGTCAATTTTTAACTTTTTGGAGGAAAATTTGAGAAATCTAAATTTATACAATGTAATTAATTCCTTTAACAATATTTGATATTATTGAGTCATTTTTTAATAGATACGAGTGGTTTGAAGGTGAATTCTAGAGAAAAAACTGTGATTGAGTATTAAGTGGCCTTCGAAGCGAGGTAAGTGTTGTGTCTAACCGTGACTTGAGGGAATTAGGAACCTCCAATTATTTGCTATGTGAAATTCATGTGAGCGGCGTACATGTGAGGTGACGAGTACTTATGCGCTGCCAATTTACCTGTTTTCTCCCGTTTGTTCTTATATTGTCTCTTTCCTATGCCTAATTGTTACGTGTTTAGACTCGTGTTGTTAAATTGATCGTTCTTATCGTGTTTAGAGATTTTCTGGTGATAATTGAGTATTTATTTCAAAGTTGAGATTTATATTATGGAACCAAATGTTAAAGTCAGGCTTGTACATGTTGTTCTATCTCCCTGTTGTCAATTGTTC
>AWOL01S0003584.1:247414-295474 GCA_000715115.1 Nicotiana otophora
ACGCGAACAAGGTCTCGCGAACGCGAAGTCTTGGCAGCCTATACTCTTCGCGAACGCAATGAACACTGTCGCCCAACACTTAACAAAATTCATAAACGGGAATAAGTCATTTTTTCAACTTTCATAAAAACAAACGGGCTAGAGGCGATTTTCAAGAGTTATTTTCTTCCCCAAAGTGTTGGTAAGTGATTCTAAACCATTCTTTTTCAATTATCCATTATATTTTATGAATTATCAACCTAAAATCTAGAGTTTTTATGGTAGAATTAGGGGTTTGGGTAGAAACTAGGAATTTCAGAAATTTGGGAATTTAGACCTCAATTTGAGGTCGGATTCCAAAACCCATTATATATTCGGGCTCGGGGATGAATGGGTAAATGAATTTTGGTCCGAACCTCAGGTTTTGACCAAGGGGGCCCGGGGTCAATTTTTAACTTTTTGGAGGAAAATTTGAGAAATCTAAATTTATACAATGTAATTAATTCCTTTAACAATATTTGATATTATTGAGTCATTTTTTAATAGATACGAGTGGTTTGAAGGTGAATTCTAGAGAAAAAACTGTGATTGAGTATTAAGTGGCCTTCGAAGCGAGGTAAGTGTTGTGTCTAACCGTGACTTGAGGGAATTAGGAACCTCCAATTATTTGCTATGTGAAATTCATGTGAGCGGCGTACATGTGAGGTGACGAGTACTTATGCGCTGCCAATTTACCTGTTTTCTCCCGTTTGTTCTTATATTGTCTCTTTCCTATGCCTAATTGTTACGTGTTTAGACTCGTGTTGTTAAATTGATCGTTCTTATCGTGTTTAGAGATTTTCTGGTGATAATTGAGTATTTATTTCAAAGTTGAGATTTATATTATGGAACCAAATGTTAAAGTAAGGCTTGTACATGTTGTTCTATCTCCCTGTTGTCAATTGTTCGTTGCATTATGGTAAGGGAGAGTGTTAATACATGAAGGGTGATGTCGTGCCATATTGTGAGTGTTAATGCACGGAGGGTGATGTTGTGCCACATTGTGAGTGTTAATGCACGAAGAGTGATGTCGTGCCATGATATGAGAGTTAAAGCACAAAGGATGATGTTGTGTCGTTTCTATTGATTTTATGGTGAGGTTGAGAGTAAAAGCACGAAGGGTGATGTCGTGCATTTTTTCTTTACTGTATTCACTATTCCTATTGATTCATAGTAAATTAATTGTTCCAGTTATCATTCTGTTGTAGTCCTTTATTTCGTATTTCCCCCAGCATGTTTTCCCCTCCCGATAATTCTTGTCTAGCTCTTCATTACTGTTATTTGTACATACACTGTTAAATTGTACAAGTTGATTTGTAGGTGCCTTGCCTTAGCCTCATCACTACTTTGTCGAGGTTAGGCTCGACACTTACCAGTACATGGTGTCGGTTGTACTGATGCTGCACTCTGCACTTTCTGNAGCTCTTCATTACTGTTATTTATATATACACTGTTAAATTGTACAGGTTGATTAGTAGGTGCCTTGCCTTAGCCTCGTCACTACTTTATCGAGGTTAGGCTTGACACTTACCAGTACATGAGGTCGGTTGTACTGATACTGCATTCTGCACTTTCTGTGCAGATTTTGGTACCGGCTCAGGTTGATCGAGATTTTTGTTGTTGGACCCGCTATCCGGAGAGTCAAGGTAGATTTGTCGGTGTTCACAGACCTTGAAGTCCTCGTCTATCCTTCTGTTTTACTGTTTCTTTCAGATTATTACTTGTAGTAAATTCTAGAATACTCGTGAATTGTTACTCCAGATCCGGGTGGTAGTAATTAATACAGTTTTTTTATATTATTCCGCACTCATTATATTTTATCTTAACTAATTATTGTTATTTACTGAATGAAAATAAGGATTTGGTTTAATGATTCTCTAACTTTGGCTTGCCTAGCAAATGAAATGTTAGGCACCATCACGGTCCCAACGGTGGGAATTCCGGGTCGTGACAAGTTGGTATGAGAGCACTAGGTTACATAGGTCTCACGAGTCACGAGCAAGCTTAGTAGAGTCTGAAGGATTGGTACGGAGATGTCTATACTTATCTCTCAGAGGCTATGAAGTTTAGGAACAATATCACTTCTTTCTTCTCTGTCGTGCGATTTTGTTTTCTCACTACTGATTGAACTCTTGTACTCTTATTCTCTCGCAGATGGTAAGAACATGTACCACTTCCTCAGTAGAGCAGCAGTCAGAGCCTCCAGTGGCAGCTCCACGCGGGGCAGAGGTCGAGGTCGAGGTCGTGCCAGATACCGAGGTAGGGGCAGGGCTCGGCCCAGAGCCCGAGTAGCAGCCCCAGCAGTGGAGCCTCAAATAGAGCTTGACAAGGAGGTTCCAGCCCAGACTGCTCCTGCCGGACCAACTTAGGTTTCGGAGGGGTTCATTGCCACCCCAGTACTTCAGGACGCTTTGGTCCGTTTGGTGGGCCTTATAGAGAGTATGGCCCAGACTTGCATATTTCCCATAGCACCAGCAGCCTCTCAGGCTAGAGGAGGAGCCCAGACTCCCACTACTCCCGCTCTAGAGTAGATAGCTCCCAGTATCGGGCTCCAATAGCTCAGCCAGTTAGAGTAGTTCAACTGGTTGTTGCGGCATAGGCCGGGGATGGGCCAGCTATATCTTCTGAGGCTTTATGGAGATTGGACAGATTTACCAAGCTCTTCCCAGTTCACTTCAGTGGTGTTACTTTAGAGGATCCCCATGAGTATCTTGACAGCTATCACAAGGTTATACGGAACATGGGTATAGTGGAGACCAATAGGCTTGATTTTGCTGCATTTCAGATAAATGGTTCCGCCAAAAAATGGTGGAGAGATTATTTGTTGACCAGACCAGCGGGGTCGCTTGCTCTTACTTGGGACCAGTTCTCTTAGCTCTTCATAGAGAAGTTTCCGCCTATCACATTGAGAGAGGAGCGTCGATGTCAGTTTGAGTATCTCCAACAGGGCAGTATGATTGTTACTCAGTATGAGACCTGTTTTGTGGATTTGGGCCGTTATGCTATTCTTTTGCTTCCTATCGAGAGAGAGAGAGGGTGGGGAGGTTGATTGATGGACTTGCTCAGCCTATCAGACTGCAGATGGCTAAGGAGACTGGACTGAGATTTCTTTTCAGGCGACTGCTAATGTCGTCAGACGAGTCGAGATGGTTCTTGCTCAGGGAGTCAGGGGTCTGACAAGAGACCTCGTTATTCCGGTGAGTTCAATGGTGCCTCATCTAGAGGCAGGGGTACTTTTGGTAGAGTCCATCTTCCCAGGTTGTTTCATTCAGCACTCCAGGCATCCCACGATGCCTCGGGTAGTCGTGGCCCTCAGATGCATTATTCCGACCAGCTAGCTTACAGTGCACCACCAGCTCCTATTAGTGCACCTCTACTCCAGAGTTATCAGGGTGGTTACTCAGGTCGACAGGGTCAGTTTCAGGGTCAGCATTCACTGTAGCCGAGGTTATGTTATACTTGTGGTGATCTGAGGCACATTGCTAGATTTTGCCCTCGGGCAACGGGCAGCTCACAACATCAGAATTCTAGTGCAATGGTTCTGGCACCAGTTACTGCACCACCTGCTCAGCCAGCCAGAGGCAGGGGTCAGACAGCTAGAGGTAGAGGCCAGACTGTTAGAGGTAGAGGTCAGGCTGTTAGAGGTAGAGACCAGCCAGTTAGAGGCCATCCCAGTGATGTAGTTCAGAGTGGTGGGGCCTAGCCCCGGTGTTATGCTTTCCTAGCCAGGCCTGAGGCTGAGTCATCTGATGTTGTTATCACATGTACTGTTTCAGTTTGCAGTAGAGATGCTTCAGTTTTATTTGATCTGGGGTCTACTTACTCCTATGTGTCATCATATTTTGCTTCATATTTGGCTGTGCCCCGTGATTCTTTGAGTACTCCTGTGTATGTGTCCACGCCAATGGGGGATGCTATTGTTGTAGATCGTGGTTATCATTCGTGTGTAGTCACCATTAGGAGTCTTAAGACTCGTGTAGATCTTCTACTTCTTGATATTGTTGATTTTGATGTCATACTGGGTATGGATTGGCTGTCACTTTATCATGCTATATTAGATTATCACGCCAAGACGATGACCTTAGCCTTGTAGGGGATGCCTCAATTAGAGTGGAGAGAGACTCTTGGCCATTCTACTAGAAGGGTTATCTCTTATGTGAAGGCTCTACATATGGTCGAGAAAGGTTGTCTAGCTTATTTAGCTTTTGTCCGCGATTCTAGTATGGAGGTTCCTTCCATGGATTCAGTACCGGTGGTTCGTGAGTTTTCAGAGGTGTTTCCTGCAGACCTGTCGGGGATGCCACCCAACAGGGATTTGATTTGGCTCCGGGCGCTCAGCCCATTTCCATTCCACCATACCGAATTGGCCCCGCCAGAGTTGAAAGAATTAAAGGAACAGTTGCAAGATCTTCTTGATAAGGTCTTTATTAGACCTAGTGTCTCGCCCTGGGATGCACCTGTGTTGTTTGTGAAGAAGAAAGATGGATCACTAAGGATGTGTATAGATTATCGGCAATTGAACAAAGTCACCATCAAGAACAAGTATCCATTGCCGAGGATTGATAATTTGTTTGATCAGAATCAAGGTGCCAAGGTATTTTCGAAGATTGATTTGAGATCTGGCTACTATCAGTTGAGGATTAGGGCATCCGATGTCCCTAAGACAGCTTTTCGGACTCGGTATGGGCATTATGAATTTCTAGTGATGTCATTAGGGCTGACTAATGTCCCAGTAGCATTCATGGATCTGATGAACCGTGTGTTCAAGCCCTACTTGGATTCCTTTGTGATTGTGTTTATTATTGATATCTTGATATACTCCCACAGCCGAGAGGAGCATGAGCAGTACCTTCAGATCACTCTTCAGACTCTGAGAGACAGCCAGTTATATGTTAAGTTCTCAAAATACGAGTTTTGGTTGAGTTCAGTTGCTTTCTTGGGTCACGTTGTATCAGCAGAGGGTATTCAGGTGGATCCTAAGAAGATTGAGGCAGTTCAGAACTGGCCTAGACCCACATCAGCTACAGAGATCCGTAGTTTCTTGGGTTTGGAGGGCTACCACTATCGATTCGTGGAAGGGTTTTCATTCATAGCAACACCGTTGACCAGATTGACCCAGAAGGGTGCCCCGTTCAAGTGGTCAGACGAGTGTGAAGCGAGCTTTCAGAAGCTCAAGACAGCTTTGACTACGGCACCGGTATTGGTGTTACCCACAGGTTCAGGATCTTATACAGTATATTATGATGCATCCCGAGATGGACTTGGTGCGGTATTGATGTAGGGTGGAAAAGTTATTGCATATGCTTCGCGGCAGCTGAAGGTTCACGAGAAGAAATTACCTTATTCATAATCTAGAGCTGGCAGCCATTATTCACGCGCTGAAGATTTGGAGGCACTATCTTTACGGCGTGCCATGTGAAGTATTCACGAATCATCAGAGCTTGCAGTATTTGCTCAAGTAGAAGTAACTCAATTTGAGTCAGATGAGGTAGTTGGAGCTATTGAAAGACTATGATATCACCATATTGTATCATCCCGGGAAGGCCAATGTGGTGGCCGATACTTTGAGTAGAAAGTAAGCTAGTATGGGTAGCCTTGCTTATATTCCAATTGGTGAGAGACCGCTTGCATTGGATGTTCAGGCCCTGGCCAACCAGTTCGTGAGGTTGGATATTTCTGAGCCCAGCCGTGTTCTAGCTTGTACAATTGCTCGGTCTTCTTTGTTTGAGAGCATCAGAGATCGGCAGTATGACGATCCTCATTTGCTTTTCCTTAGAGACACAGTGCGACACGGTGATTCCAAATAGGTTACTGTTGGAGATGATGAAATTTTGAGGATGCAAGGTCATATTTGTGTGCCTAATATGGATGGACTTCGTGAGTTAATTCTTGAGGAAGCCCATAGTTCCCGATATTTTATTTATTCGAGCGCCGCCAAGATGTATCAGGACTTGCGGCAGCATTATTGGTGGAGGAGGATGAAGAAAGACATAGTTGCATATGTAGCTTGGTGCCTAAATTGCCAGCAGGTAAAGTGTGAGCATCAGAGACCTGGTGGTTTACTTCAGAGGTTAGAGATTCCTGAGTGGAAGTGGGAGCGTATCACTATAGATTTTGTTGTTCGACTCCCACGGACTCAGAGGAAGTTTGATGTAGTTTGGTCATTGTGGAGAGGATGACCAAGTCAGCGCACTTCATTCCTGTGGCAGTTACCTATTCTTTGGAGCGGTTGGCAGAGATTTACATTTGTGAGATCGTCCGTCTTCATGGTGTGCCGGTGTCTATCATTTCTGATCGAGGTACGCAGTTCACTTCGTACTTTTGGAGGGCAATACAACGTAAGCGGGTTGAGTTGAGCACAACATTTCATCCTCAGACAGACGGGCAGTCTGAGCGCACAATTCAGATCTTGGAGGATATGCGTCGCGCATGTGTTATAGACTTCGGGGGATGGTGGGATCAGTTCTTGCCCCTTGCAGAGTTTGCCTACAACAACAGCTACCAGTCGAGCATTCATATGGCTCCCTATGAGGCATTATATGGTAGGCGGTGTCGGTCGCCAGTTGGGTGGTTCGAGCCGGGGGAGGCTCGGTTATTGGGAACAGACTTAGTACAGGATGCCTTGGATAAGGTCAAGATTATTCAGGATCGACACCGCACAGCTCAGTCCAGGCAGAAGAGTTATGCTGACTGCAGAGTTTATGATGTTGCATTCATGGTCGGGGAGAGAGTGTTGCTTCGGGTATCACCCATGAAGGGTGTAATGAGGTTCGGAAAGAAGGGCAAGTTGAGCCCTAGGTATATCGAACCTTTTGAGATTCTGGAGAGAGTGGGAGAGGTGGCTTACAGGCTTGCATTGCCACCGGGGTTATCATCCGTTCATCTGATATTCCATATGTCCATGCTTTGAAAGTATCACGGCGATCCGTCCCATGTGTCAGATTTCAGCTCTGTGCAGTTGGACCAGGATTTGACTTACGAGGAGGTGCCGGTGGCTATTCTAGCCCGGCAAGTTCGCCAGTTGAGATCAAAGAGTTACCCTTCAGTTCGAGTTCAATGGAGAGGCCAGCCTATTGAGGCAGCTACTTAGGAGTCAGAGTCCGATATGCGGAGTAGATATCCCCACCTTTTCACCAATCCAGGTACTTTTCTATGTCCGTTCGAGGACGAACGGTTATTTTAGAGGTGGAGAATGTGATGACCTAAAAGGTCATCTTATGTTTTAGAACTCGATTTTGCTCTCTTAAGCCTTAAAATCTCATTTTTACCCTCCTCGATTTACGAGCACAGTGCGGGTGTGTTTCCGAAAAACTTTTATGTTGAAAATTGATGAAAATAAGCATTTTTGCCTTAAAGGTTGATTTTAGTTGACTTCGGTCAATATTTTTGCTAAACAGGCCAGGATACATGTTTTGACGGTCCCGGTGGGTCCGTATCGAAATATTCGACCTGGGCGTATGCCCAGAATCGAATTCGGAGGTCCTTAGCTCGAGTTATGAATTTTTGACGAAAATTAAAAGTATGAAATTTAATGATTTTTAAGAATCGATTGATGTTTGGCATTGTTAGTACCGGGTCCATATTTTGGTTCCGGAGCCCGGTACAGGTTCATTATAATATTTAAGACTCATCTGTGAAATTTGGTGAGAAACGGAGTTGGTTTGACGTGATTCAGACGTCCAATTGAGAAAATAGAAATTTTAAAGTGTTCTTGAGAATTTCATTTGATTTGGTGCTAAATTCGTAGTTATAGGTGTTATTTTGGCGATTTGATTACGCGAGCAAGTTCGTATGATGTTTTTAGACTTGTGTGCATGTTTGGTTTGAATCCCCGAGGGCTCAGGTGAGTTTCGGAAAGGCTACGGGATGTTGTGGACTTAGAAAATCTGGTATTTTGATGCAGCAGATGTTCTGGCATGTCCTTCTTCGCGTTCGCGAAGGTACTCTCGCGAACGCGAAGGGTAAGTTGGGATGGCTGAACTTTAACTCTTCGTGAATGTGAAGGCCTGGTCGTGAACGCGAAGCAATGGGGGATTTACCCTCCCATTACATTTCATGAATTATCAACCTAAAATCTAGAGTTTTCATGGTAGAATTAGGGGTTTGGGGTAGAAACTAGGAATTTCAGAAAAGAAACCGGGGTCGATTTTCGACTTTTTGGAGGAAAATTTGGGAAATTTAGTTTATGCAATATAATTGATTCCTTTAGCAATAATTGATATTATTGAGTCATTTTTTAATAGATACGAGTGGTTTGGGGGTGAATTCTAGAGAAAAAGTTGTGATTGAGAATTAAGTGGCCTTCAGAGCAAGGTAAGTGTTGTGTCTAACCCTGACTTGAGGGAATTAGGAACCTCAGATTATCTGCTATGTGAAATTCATGTGAGCGGCGTATATGTGAGGTGACGAGTACTTATGCGCCGCCAATTTACCTGTTTTTTCCCGTTTTTCTTATATTGTCTTTTTCCTATGCCTAATTGCTACGTGTTTATTCAGTGTTGTTAAATTGAATGTTCTTATCATGTTTACGGATCTTCTGATGATAATTGAGTATTTATTTCAAAGTTGAGATTTATTTTGTGGAACCAAATGTTAAAGTAAGGCTTGTACATGTTGTTCTATCTCCCTGTTGTTAATTGTTTATTGCATAATGGTAAGGGAGAGTGTTAATGCACAAAGGGTGATGTCGTGCCATATTGTGAGTGTTAATGCACGAAGGGTGATGTCGTGCCATGATATGAGAGTAAAAGCACGAAGAGTGATATCGTGCCGTTTCTATTGATTTTATGGTGAGGTTGAGCGTAAAAGCACGAAGGGTGATGCCGTGCATTTTTCCTTTACTGTATTCACCATTCCTACTTATTCATAGTATATTGATTATTCCCGTTATCATTCTGCTGTAGTTATTTATTTCATATTTCCCCCAGCATGTTTCCCCCTCCCGATAATTCTTGTCTAGCTCTTCATTACTGTTATTTATATATACACTGTTAAATTGTACAGGTTGATTAGTAGGTACCTTACCTTAGCCTCGTCACTACTTCATCGAGGTTACGCTCGACACCTACCAGTACATGGGGTCGGTTGTACTGATACTGCACTCTATACACTCTACACTTTTTGTGCAGAATTTGATACCGGCTCGGGTTGATCAAGATTTTTATTGTTGGACTCGCTATCCGGAGACACAAGGTAGATCTGTCGGCGTTCCCAGACCTTGAAACCCCGTCTATCTTTCTGTTTTATTGTTTCTTTCATTCAAATAGTTGTATTTCTTTCAGACTATTACTTGTAGCAAATTCTAGAATGCCCGTGAATTGTGACTCCAGATCCGAGTGGTAGTAATTAATATATTTTTTTATATTATTCCGCACTCATTATATTTCATCTTAACTAATTATTATTATCTACTGAATGGAAATAAGGATTTGGTTTAATGATTCTCTAACGTTGGCTTGCCTTGCAAATGAAATGTTAGGTGCCATCACGGTCCCGACGGTGGGAATTTTGGGTCGTGACAGAGATTGTTGAGCCCTTTTGGGTGAACTTTGGGTAGTGAGATAAAAGAATCCACCATAGGAGGACTTTGAAACCTTAATGGACACATATTGTTTGATAAAATGCTCAAGTGAGCTAGAACTATAAACTTCTTCCTAATTTGTGTTCAATTTGGCTATATCTCTAAATAGATCGAAGTGGCTAAGATTTTCGGAATATTGTAGTAAATTAAAAAGCTATAGGCAAGGTATGTTGGCTAAACTCTTCTCTTAGAATTAAACCCCTCAATGTCCTTGTAAGTCTTGTGATGCTCTTTATTAATTGAATTTTTGTCAAATAAGCCTTGTGTCGAAATAATTAAACGTTCAATATCTATTCCAAAGATTCTTGTTATGTTGAGTTAATGTTTGAGAATGTGGTTTAAGTATGGGCTGTGTGTTACTATGTTATGATTTAAGAGCATGATCTTTTATGAAAGCTATCATGTTAATTGTGTAAGAAGTCACATGTGCCTAAGACCTTAAAATTCTTCAAGTATGTGTTTAAAGTCTTAATTTGAAAGGCCTTGTTGTTGATTATCCATGATAATGATTGAAAGTGAAATAGTGAGCATGAATTAATAAATATGGCCAACGTGCCAAGAATTATATTGTGTTATGGCCAAGGATGCCAATAAAATGAATGTCATGTAAAATAATACGAATTGAGTGGTAAGTATTTTTAATAATAAATGCCTTGGGAGTATCGTTTAGCCACCTAGGAAGGGTAGGTGGGAACAACCTAACCCCAAAACTACACGTGCCGGTGTAAGAGTGATTGTGGGGTAAATTCCCGTGTTAATGTGATGAGACTGTTTCCCCTTATATGGGATGAGATTAGTGTGTCGAAATGTTTCCCTTTAAATGGTATGAGATTATTACTAGCGAGGTGTGATGTGATGTCGCCCCACACGACATTGTGGTGAGATGGCTTAGCCGATTGGGCTGAGATCGGATGTCATGCTATGCACATGGTGGTATTGTGAGTGTACATCTTGGGGTGAGACGACTTAGCTGGTCGGGCTGAGATAGGACTCCGTGCTAAAACACGGTGGTGTATTGATTCTAAATATCTCCCAACTTATATTACCGAATCCTATTTGAAATTTACCTTTCCCTTGACTTGACACCTTGATAATGTTTGAGTCTCTTATTGATTTCATGTTTTATTCTCCGTTTACTGTTGCTCGTTCGATTGAGAGGGTGTTTAGTTTTACATACTAGTACTATTCCATATATACTAACGTCCCTTTTTGCCGGGGGCGCTGCATCTTTAATGGACGCAGATGGTTCCATAGCAGGAGGCATTGATCAGTGATAGCAGCATACCCTCTCCTCTACTGATTTGGTGAGCCCCACTTCATCTTGGGGTCCTATATGTTTTATCCTTTGTACATAGCATTTTGAGGTATAGTCGGGGCTTTGTTGTCGGCACTATCATAACATTCTTTTGTTTCTGTTAGAGGCTCCGTAGACATAGTGTGGGTTGTATCTATTTTTGGGAAGATTAAACTAAAACTATTGTAATTGTATCATCTGTTCCACTTTAACAATGATTGTACAAGGTACTATTTTGGAGACTTGTTAATCTCGTAACTAATGGAAATGAACTAGTGTTTTCACTTGTCCTTTTACTGTCTAATTAATGAAATGCATTCTTCTCTTTATTCATGGGCGAGTTGGGTAGAAGGTATTATAAAGGCTTGCTTGACCGGGGTATCCTGGTTGAGCGTCGGTCGCACTCCCCGAGGTTGGGGCGTGATATCCGCCGGACCCAATTCCTCCTCCGCCACCAATAATTAAGTAATTTTAATTATTTTAGTTGTATAAATTAGGGTTTAGTTAATATTTAATTAAATTTAGGTTTACTCCTATTGATTATGTTTATGCTAGTAAAATATGATGATTTATTTAGTAGTGAAGAGCTCCCAATTGTGAGTTGATGATTAAAACTTAAAATAAATTACAAGGATAAATCAATCTTATTATATGGCACTTCCAAAGTTGCCCAATGTAGTCGCCTTGTTATTGAACCTTTGAAATATTTCATGTGTTATCATTTTTCATTTAGGATTGTTCATATTTGTACTCTAGCCCCTCTTTGTGAATTGGTATTTTGTGTAATTTTGAATTTTTACATTTTGGAAGACCTAGATGCTTGTCTTAGGTGCTAATATGCTTATCTTTAAAGACATAGCACTTGTATTGAGCAAGAGACTTGTCTCTACACTCTATATAGAAGAGCAAGTTTATGATTATGGATTTTTTAGAGGTCTTTAGAATCTTATTATATTTTTTTAGCGTGTGACCCTTTTTCATTGAATTTTCTTTATCTAAAACACAAAATTATCCAACAATCATTAGGTGTTATTAGCCGCAGAAGGAGTATAACTCGTATATATTAAGCTAGTTCTCAATCTAATACTAAGTGTAACGATACAATCTAAGCTAATTGAATTTATTTAGGGATATATATGAACTTTCAAATTACCTCTTTTAATTGAATTTTAAAAGAACTTATTTAGGGATATATGTGAACTTTCAAATTACTTCTTTTAATTGAATTTTAAAAGAACTTATTTAGGGATATATGTGAACTTTCAAGTTACTTCTTATAATTGAATTTTAATAGAAATTATTTAGGGATATATGTGAACTTTCAAATAAATATAACATGTAATTTATTTGGTCTCTGTGTAGATAGAATATCGTAGTTGGATGTATAATAGGAATTATCCTAATCGCCGGTTTTTTAGGAAGGAATTTATAAAAGGGGTTAATGAATTTATTAGGTATGCAATGTCACTTGAACCATTTCAAATCAGAGGGATGATTAGGTGTCCTTGTGTGAAGTGCAAGTGTTTGCCTTTTTTGGATCGGAGAATGTTAAGACTCATCTTTATAAAAAAGGGTTTATGGATAATAATTTTATGTGACTAGTCATGGAGAGGTTGATGGTAGTAATGGTGTATTTTATAACATAGTTGTTGGTGAAAGTAGTAGGCCGGTAGGGAATAACGTTCAACATCCTAGATACCATGAAATAGTTGCGGATGCTTTTGGGATACACTTCGTGTTTGTACCCCATGAAAGTATTGAACAAGCTGCTAACGAAGAGGCAAAATATTTTTATGAACAGTTAGAGGCCACTAGTCGTCAACTAAGTGAAAGGAGTATGCACTCTCAGTTGTCTGTTGTGGTTAGATTATTAAGTATCAAATCAGATACCAATATTTCTAAAGTGGGAATGGATTCTTTCATTGGCCTTATGAGTCAACTAGTTGACCCAACTTTCCACATACCTGAATATTTCTATAAGGCTAAAAGATTGGTTTCTAAGTTACGACTATCATCTATGAGAATCGATTTTTGTGAAGATAGATTCATGTTGTATTATAAGGGTGATGCAGATTTAGGAAGTTCTAAATTTTGTGAAAAAACTTGCTTTAAGCGGGTTTCCTGCGAGAAGAAGGTTGTTCTGAAGTCGATTCATTATTTACCTCTTATTCCAAGATTAAAGAGGTTGTACGCATCGATGAGTTCTGCTCCTCATATGAGATGGCACTATAAAAATAGAAGGTCGTCAAGCGTTATGTGGAATCCTTCAGATGGGGAAGCTTGGAAGCATTTTGATAGGACATATCTAGACTATGCTAGTGAACCGAGGAATGTTCGGTTGGGTTTCTGTGCTGATGCTTTCGCACCATTTTCTATTTCTGCAACACCATATTCATGCTAGCCAGTCTTTATTATATTGTATAATCTTCCGCCTGAAACGTGTATGAATAGTCCATATATTTTTTTAAATTGTGTTATTCACGATCCCCATAATCGAGAGAGTTTGATTGATGTATATTTGCAACCTCTGATTGATGAGATAAAACAATTGTGGTATGATGAAGATGAGACATATGACATATCAACGAAGCAAAATTTCAACTTGCGTGCTAACTTAATGTAGACCATTAATAATTTTCCTGCATATGGAATGTTGTCTGGGTGGATGATTGTTGGAAAGTTAGCATGTCCTTACTGGATAGAAAATGATAAAGCGTTTACTTTAAGACATGGCCGAAAGTAGTCATGGTTTGATTGTCATCATCAGTTCTTGCCAGTTGATCATGAGTTCAGAAGGATGAAGAACGTTGTGATGACCCAAAAGGTCATTTTATATTTTAGAACACGAATCTGCGCTCTTAACCCTTAAAAATCTCATTTTTACCCTCCTCGATTTACGTGCACAGTCTGGCCAGGTTTTCGGAAAGCTTTTATGTTGAAAATTGATAAAAATAAGAATTTATGCCTTAAAGAGTTAATTTTAGTTGACTTCAGTCAACCTTTTTGGTAAATGGGCCCGGATCCATATTTTGACGGTCTTGGTGGGTCCGTATCGAATTATGGACCTGGGCGTATGCCCGGAATCGAATTGGAGGTCCCTAGCTCAAGTTATGAATTTTTAATAAAAATAAAAAATCTGAAAATTAATTATTTTTAAGAATTGATTGATGTTTGGCATTGTTAGTATCGGGTCCGTATTTTGGTTCCGGAACCCGGTATAGGTTCGTTATGATATTTAAGACCTATCTGAGAAATTTGGTGAGAAACGGAGTTGATTTGACGTGATTCGGACGTCCAGTTGAGAAAATAGAAATTTTAAAGTGTTCTTGAGAATTTCATTTGATTTGGTGCTAAATTCGTTGTTCTAGGTGTTATTTTGGCAATTTGATTGCGCGAGCAAGTTCGTATGATATTTTTAGACTTGTGCGCATGTTTGGTTTGGAGCCCCGAGGGCTCGGGTGAGTTTCGGATAGGCCACGAGATGTTTTGGACTTTGAAAATCTGGTTTTTCTTCAGAGTCTGTGTTCTGGCATGTCCTTCTTCGCGTTCGCGAAGGAACTCTCGCGAACGCGAAGAGTAAACTGGGCAACTGAGGACTTCTTCTTCGCGAACGCGAAGGCTTGGTCGCGAACACGAAGCGATGGGGGCGTTACCCTTCGCGAACGCGACAAGCCCATCGCGAACGCGTAGTGTTAGGCACTAGGGAGGGGCAGACAACTGTTTTCTTCATCGCGAACGCGAGCAATGACTCGCGAACGCGAAGACCAGGGAAGGGTAGCCTATGGGAACGCGAGCACTGTCTTGCGAACGCGAAGGCTTGGCAGCCCATACACTTCGCAAACACGACAGTGCTCTCACGAACGCGATGAACACTGTTGCCCCGCACTTAACATAACCCAAAAACGGGATTTTAGCCAAAAACTCATTTTTCTCAAAAACCAAACGGTGAGAGGCGATTTTTCAAGAGTCATTTCTTCTCCAAATTGTTGGTAAGTGATTCTAAACTATTTTCTTTCAATTACACATTACATTTCTTGAATTTTCAACCAAAAATCTAGAATTTTCATGGTAGAATTAGGGGTTAGGGTAGAAACTAGGGATTTGGGAAATTTGGGGATTTAGACCTCAATTTGAGGTTGGATTCCAAAACTAATTACATATTCGGGCTCGGGGGTTAATGGGTAAAAAGATTTTGGTCCGAACCTCGGGTTTTGACCAAGTGGGCCCGGGGTCGATGTTTTCGACTTTTTGGAAGAAAATTTGAAAAATTTAATTTATGCAATATAATTGATTCCTTTTGCAATATTTGATATTATTGAGTCATTTTGAATAGATACGAGTGGTTTGGAGATGAATTTCAAAGGAAAAGCTGTGATTGAGAATTAAGTAGCCTTCAGAGCGAGGTAAGTGTTGTGTCTAACCCTGACTTGAGGGAATTAGGAACCTTAGATTACTTGCTATTAAATCCATGTGAGTGGCGTATATGTGAGGTGACAAGTACTTATGCGCCGCTAATTTACCTGTTTTCCATGTTTCTCTGTTTTCCTTATATTGTCTCCTTCCTATGCCAAATTGCTACGTGTTATACTAGTGTTGTTCAATTTATCGTTCTTATCATGTTTACGGATTTTCTGGAGATAATTAAGTTTTTATTTCAAAGTTGAGATTGATATTATGGAACCAAATGTTGAAGTAAGGTTTGTACTTGTTAATCTATCTCTCTCTTGTTATTTATGCATTGCATTATGGTAAGGGAGAGTGTTAATGCACGAAGGGTGATGTCGTACCATATTGTGAGTATTAATGCACGAAGAGTGATGCCGTGCCATATTGTGAGTGTTAATGCATGAAGGGTGATACCGTGCCATATTGTGAGTGTTAATGCACAAAGGGTGATATCGTTCCATGATATGAGAATTAATGCAAGAAGGGTGATGTCGTGCCGTTTCTATTAATTTTATGGTGAGATTGAGAGTAAAAGCACGAAGGGTGATGCCGTGCATTTTTCCTTACTGTATTCACTATTCCTGTTGATTCATGGTATATTGACTGCTCCAGTGATCATTCTGTTGTAGTTCTTTATCTTGTATTCCCCTCAGTATGTTCCCCTCCTGACATTTCATGTTTAGTTCTTCATCTCTGTTATTTGTATATACACTGTTAAATTGTACAGGTTGATTTGTAGGTGCCTTGACTTAGCCTCGTCACTACTTTGTCGAGGTTAGGCTCGACACTTACCAGTACATAGGGTCGGTTGTATTGATACTGCACTCTGCACTTTCTGTACAGATTTTGATACCGGCTCGGGTTGATCGAGATTTTTGCTATTGGTCCGCTGTCCGGAGACTCAAGGTAGATATGTCGGCGTTCACAAACCTTGAAGTCCCCATCTATCTTTTCTGTTATACTATTTCTTTCATTCAGATAGTTGTATTTCTTTCAGACTAATTCTTATAGTAAATTCTAGAATGCTCGTGAATTATGACTCCAGATCCGGGGGTAGTAATTAATATAGTTTTATAATATTCCGTACTTATTATATTTTATCTTAGTTAATTATTATTATTTACTGAATGGAAATAAGAAATTGGTTTAACGATTTTCTAACGTTGGCTTGCCTAGCAAGTGAAATGTAAGGCGCCATCACGGTCCCGTCGAGGGGAAATTTCGGGTCGTGACAAACGCATTCAAAAAGAGTACATTTGAACATGATTTGTCACCTCCAATTTTTCCCGGTGAGGAAATTTGGGAGAGGGTTCAGAACTTCACGAAAGTTACTGAGGCCCCACCTTCTAGATTTCCTAGATATGGTGTTACTCATAACTGGACAAAACAGAGCATATTTTGGGAGTTGCCATATTGGAAGGATAATCTTCTTTAACATAATCTTGATGTCATGCATATTGAGAAGAACTATTTTGACAATTCGTTCAATACAGTAACGGATGATAAGAATAAGACAAAAGATGACCCGAGGCTAGACTGAACTTCCAAGAATATTGCAGGCGACCTAAGTTACATTTGCAGTCTGCGAATAATGGTAAGGTGTTCAATCCTAAGGCCAGCTACACATTCACTTTGGAACAAAGACGACAGATTTGTGAGTGGGTTGCAAACTAAAAGATGCCCGAGGGCTATGCTTCGAACCTGAGAAAATGTGCCGATATGGTTGAAGGAAAGCTGACTCGTATGAAAAGTCATGAGTGTCATATCTTCATGAGAATCTTAATCCCTATTGCAAATCTCGGGAAACCCATCACAGAGATAAGTTTGTACTTCAAAAACCTATGTTCTACCATATTAAGGGAAGAAAACCTATTTCAAATGAATCAGAACATTCTTGTAATCAGTAATAAGCTGGAAAGGATTTTTCCATGTAGTTTCTTTGATGTGATGGAACACCTTCCAATTCACCTTGTACACGAGGCGCGACTTGGAAGGCTGGTTGAATGCAGATGGATGTATCCATTCAAGAGGTAATGATCAAACCTTGATTTATTCTTGCAATTTTCTTTAACGTTATCGTCTATATGACAATGTGAAGGACTATCGGCAAGTGTAAACGATTTGTTAAACAGAGGAATATGATTGAAGGATCAATATGCGAAGCCTATCTTGTAAAGAAAACTGCCCATTTTTGTTCTTACTACTTTGACAGTCATGTTCCATGTGCTATAAATAGTCCCAATCGGCACAATGTCGTGATTGAGATTGATACATTATATCCACCAATGTCCATATTCAATCAACCAGGCCAAGGTTCTAAAGATCGAACAAAAGGGGGCCTAAGTAGTATGGAGTACAAATCAGCTTCAAGTCATGTGTTGCTAAATTGTCTGGAAGTTCAACCCTTTCTTAAGTAAGTGTTGACGTAAGATTAATTTACATGGACTACTATTTAATTTGGTTGATGCAACTAACAAAATTTTCAATGTGTCGCTCAGTGACTTCGTGAGTCAATTTGGCCGTGATGGTGTATATTCTACATTTGAGGCATGGTTTAAAGAGTGTATAAGTGCATCTTACATACTTTCTCATATGTGAATATACATACTTGGTCACTTATGAATATACTTGATCACTTGTGATTTATTTAACACTACATGTACGTCAATAATCCAAACAACGATTTTGAAAGATATATCTTGGGGACCTGCACCTACGGTTACAACTAGGTCTAAGCATTTTGTGAATGGTTACAGATTTCACACCGAGGAATACTCCAAATATTAAAAAAGCAATAACCGTGGGGTGTGTCAAAGGTGGTGAAGGCAACCAGGATGGGGAAAATGATTATTATGGTGTGATCAAAGAGATTCTAGAATTATCATATTCAGGTTGGCCAAATAAGAAGATCATACTTTTCCGATGCAAGTGGTTTGACCCAACATCTAGAAGAGGTACAAAATGTACACTCGCAGTACAACATAATTGAGGTTAATAAAAAGAGAGAGCATGATCGCTATGATCCTTTTATAATTGCAGAAATAGTTAGGCAAGTGTATTATGCTCCGTATCCATTGCGGAGGGATAAGGCTGATTGGTTGGTTGTAATCAAAACTAAGCATGATGGTAGGGTGGAAGTTTAGAATGTGCTAGATGTTGCTTACCAAAACGATACCTCAAATGTTAACCAAATGGTGGATGATCGGTTAAAAAATACCTTGGAGCATCCTCAACGCATATTAGAAGAAGTTGATATTGAGGAAATAACAATCATAGAAAATGAGGATGAAGAATCACCTAATGAAAATGAAATAAGTGAAGAGGAAGAATTTTTGGACGAGGAAGGATACTTCGAAGACGACTAGAATGTTAGTTTTTTCAAGCACTCTCAACTTATATAGATTTATATTCTCAATTCAAACATTTTCTTTAATTTATGCAGATGACCGGTAGGGGTCGAGGTAGGTCTAGGAAGGATAAGAGGCCTATTGATCATGATGATGGTGTTACACCCTCGCTTCCTTCCACTCTACACTTGCATCCCTCCGCTGCTGATAGCCGGCAGCAATCTTCTAGGCACACATCTTTTCCACCACGTCCATCTACTCATCAGACTACCTAACATTCGCCCTCCCAGCAGTATTCTTACCATTCTCCATCACAAGGCTATACCCCTCTTCCTCCACATGATCTTGCATATAGTTACATTGGTCCATCGAGTCAGCAGTCACAGGGCCATGTGGTGATACGCCCGTCATCTACTCCATTTGTTTCATCACTAGCTGGATTGCATCCATCTAGATTTCAGCCAGCCGGATCACACCAGTGGTCTGGATTGCAATAGGGGTCTAGATCGCAACAGGGGTGTGGATCGTAGCCATCTTCATCACTGACCCTGTCTCCCTCTCCACGGAGTTCGTCTCCTAGAATTTCTAGACTTCGTCTTCGGGATGGTAGCGTTGAGCCAGATGCCTCCTATCACGATCCAAAATCTCACCTGTTGTGATGGCGTCTATCTCAATACTAGGTAAGCCGACAATCTTAATAAACCACCATATCTTTTAAATTTGAAAACATAATAATTGAATTCAGCGGAAGAAATCTCACAAATACAAATATAACACTACCAAAATTCAGTGTCACTAAGTACATGAGTATCTAAATAATAATAAAGTCTGACGGATAAGAACACTGTATGAAAATATAGAACAGTACAATAACTGAAAGGGAAGAGAGTCAAGGTCTGCGGACGCCAAGCAGCTACCTTGATAGTCTCCAGCAGATAAATCCTCAAATCTGGAAACTGCCATATCCGGAAGTACCTAGATCTACACATGAGGTGCAGAGTGTAGTAAGAGTACAACCAACTCAATAAGTAACAGGACTAACCTCTGGGCTGAAAGTAGTGATGATTTCTGCATGTACAGTCCAGTACATAAATAATGGTGCAGAAATGTAGGCGTGCTTTCAAGTTTAACAGTTAAACTCAGTACAAGCAAAATAGATCAATACTGCATGATATGAGGAATATGACATCTCAGTGGAAAGACCTCATGTAATACTAGTCACAAATCATTCGGTCACTCGGTACTGTTTATGGCCAATCCGGCCCGGGAATATTCCATCCCGTATACATATACACATCGACTAACAGTCAGTCGCTCAGTACCGTATAAGGCCAATTCAGCCCTAGGAAATTTATCCCCAAACGTACATGACACAGACAAGATCCATGTCCAGGTAAATTCATCATATTATAAATTAGTAAGGCAAGTCCATGCCCTGGGAAGTCCATCTCGAATATATATAATCATCTACGCTCACTGGGGGTGTGTACAGACTCCGGATAGGCTCCTTCAGCCCAAGCGCTATATAAAGCCAATATGGCCTACTCCACCGTACAGTCTGATCCCATAATAATAAAGCCTATAAGGCTTGCATCAGACGGGCAGCCCCGATCCATATAATAGTAAAGCCTATAAGGCCTGCTGCAGGCGGGCAGCCCCGATCTATATAATAATAATATATATAAAGCCAATATGGCCTGTTGCGACGTGCAGTCCGATCCAAAAATATCCTCACAATCAGGCCCTCGGCCTCACTCAGTCATCAATCTCTCCAGTCTCTTGGGCTCAAAATGTCATGAAAAATCAGCCCAAAAATGATAATATGATGTATCAACAAATAACAACAAAAACTGAAATATGATATGAAATGAATGAACATGACTGAGCATGAAATTTCAATTTAAAATATTTAATTCAACAGCAACACGCCCCCATGGGTCCCAAAATATCAGCACGTAACCTAAACATGATTTTTAATAAGAACTTCGGCTCAATTTCTCTAACACGTGAAGGATACACGGTAATAACATGATTCTTTAATTTTTCAACTCCACAAAATTTATTTAATTCACAATTTCTATGGTACATGCCCACACGCTCTTCATCTAGCATGTGTGTCACCTCCAACAATTGATATAACACAATATTTAGGGATTCATACCCTCAGAACCAAGTTTAAAAATGTTACTTACCTCAATCCGAGTAAAACTCTACTCCAAAATGCCTTTGCCTCTCAAATCGGTCTCCAAACGCCCTAAATCCAGCCACAAGCAGTACAATACAATCAATATAGGCTAAAGGAATCAATTCCACAAGAAAATACGAAATTATAGCCAAAAATCTGAAATCGGCTCAAACCCGGCCTCGGGCCCACATCTCGAAATCCAACAAAAGTCACAAAACCTGAAAGCCCATTTACTCACGAGTCTAACCATACCAAATTTACTCAAATCCGATAACAAAATCCCATTCAAAACCTCAAAATTCTAGCCCAAGAACTCTTCCTCATTTTCCCTAAATTTCTATCTCAAAACACTAATTAAATGATGGAAACAATGATATATTCATGTATATTGATCAAATCCGAGTTAGAATCACTTACCCCGATATTTTTCCTTGAAACATATCTCAAAATCGCCTCTCCTCAAGCTCCAATTTGTCAAAAATGTAAAATGGGACGAAGTACCCTTTTTTATAACTTAAAGTTTCTATCCAGGCGTTGACCTCGATTTTGACCTCGATTTTTTACCTCAATTTTGCCCTCGATTTTGACCTCGATTTTTTTTACCTTGATTTTGACCTTGATTTTTGACATATGAAGGAAAAACCAGATCAACCAAAAAAAATAGCAAACTCAACTTCAGCAGTCTCCCAACTTCAATTCTTAATCCGTTAACCATCCGAAACTCGCCCGAGGCCCTCGGGACCTCAAAGAAATACACCAACAAGTCCTAAAATATCATACAAACTTATTCTAAACCTCATATCACATCAAACAACGCTAAAAATACGAATCACCCCAATTCAAGCCTAATAAACTTTAAAATTTCTAAATTCTACAAACAGCGTCGGAACCTAGCAAATCATGTCCGATTGACCTCACATTTTGCACACAAATCATAAATGACATAACGGACCTATTCTAATTTTCAGAATCGGATTTCGACCCCGATATAAAAAAGTCAACCCCTTGGTCAAACTATCCAAAAATTTGACTTTCGCCATTTCAAGCCTAATTCCACTACGGACCTCCAAATAATTTTTCGGACACGCTCCTAAGTCCAAAATCACTATACTGAGCTATTGGAATTATCAAAACTCCATTCCGGGGTCGTTTACATATAAGTCGATATCTTATCACTATTTAAACTTAAGCTTTAAACCTTGAAACTAAGTATTCCAATTCATCTCAAAACCTCAACGGATCGGAACCAATTACCCCGGCAAGTCACACAATAATTGTAAAGCACAAATTGAGCAGTAAATGAAAAAATGGAATTGTAATACGCAAAATGACCAGCCGGGTCGTTACACCTCCCCTTCAGCACACGCTTCAGATTCGTCAGAGGAAGATGATCCAGAGGAAGTACGGTATGATCGTTATCATAGGATGATCATCGGACTTGAGGGAAATGGGTAAGATTTATTTATTACTTCTTTTTTTTTACTGAATTATAATAGCTAGTTTTATTTATTTAATGTAATTGCTATGTTACAGGTTCATATCTAATCATCGGACTTCAAAGATAATCACTGAAGCTCTTGGCCGGTTGTATGATGCACCCTATGTGACTTGGAGTGACTTTCCACCGGAGCTCGTGGAGCAAATTGTCAACCAAATTTAAGGTTTTAACACAATTCTTATCTATTTAAGCATTATACTAATAATATTTTCGTCTAACATTACACACTTCATTTGCAGACTAAGTGTGCCTGTCAGGACCGACATAATAGTGCCATTCTTGCAACTTTTGAGTTCAAATACCGTAAGAGACTATCTGATTCCTTCTATTCTGCTCGGAAGAAGAGCAAGAAGCATTCATGGGTTCTACCGCACATATGGGAGGATCTGCTGAGGCAGTGGACCACTGAAAAGTTCGAGAAGAAGAGTGAATAGGGAAAGAAGGCCCGAGCATGTAAGAATCGTGGCTACTTGCACTGTCTGGGTGCAAGGAGCATGGGGAATGCGAGGAGACTACTAGTAATTCCTTAAAATATTTAATTTTATTTTTATCAAACTATATATATATATATATATATGGGAGGACTCATGATGAGTTCTTTATGGAGACTCACATCCATAAGAAGAAGACACCGACAAATCCAACTAGATGGGTCGAGGACCGGGCGGAGACTACATATGTAAGTTTCATAACTACTATAACTTGAAATTAGTGTTTATAATACTATATAGTTAATAATTTTCTATCTTCTAAATAAAGGGTCGCTACAAGATTAATGTGGAGGAGTACACATAGAGCTTGCCACTAAATGAGCAAGGCGAGCGACCACCCGTTACAGACGAAGAAGCGCATAAGATATGATTGGATGTTGTCGGTGGTCCTAAAAAGGGGATAGCATACGGCCTTCCAGAGAGATCATTTCGGCGCTACAGGGTTGGATTGCAAGGTATAGGGACTTCTGCCCAAGGCGAGGCAATTGATAGGTCTATTATCTCGTCTATAGAGAAGAAGATTGCAAAGCTGATAGCAAAGCTTGAAGAGACAAAGGCTAGAGAACAAAAGAAAAATAAACAATTTGATACCCTTCAAGTTCATCTAGAAAAGAGGGACCAACAATTTAATCTCCTTCAAGGTCAACTGGCTAATCTTCTTGCTAGTGGTGCTTTCCCCATTCCCAAGTCTCGTGAGCCTTCCCTAGATGCTAATTCTTTTCGTCGTGATCCTTCGAACCATGCCAACGATGAAGCTTCTAGTAGTGAAGATGGAGATGATGCAAGACAAAACACTCATTGAATGGTGTGTATTTCTAAACAAAGTTTTGAACTTGTAAATATTTAGTTGGAATAGTTTTGAATGATGATTGTATCGTTGATATTATTTTGTTATTGAACATTTGTATTATTATTTTTGTGGTTGGCGTTGTTGTTGTGGTTGTTATTAGCGTTGTTGTTGTGGTTGTGGTTGTTATTAGCGTTGTAGTTGTGGTTGTTATTAGCGTTCTTGTTGTGGTTGTTGTTGGTTAATTGTGGTTGAATGACAGCAATGTAATGATGCTATTATAGGATGGTTATTGGTTGTAATTCGTAGGTGGTATAACTTAAAGCACACATATTTTGCTAGATTTTTACCTAGAAAACTCACCGATTTCGGTAGGAATTCTCATATTGGAACCCAGAAATTCAACGATCGACTTCGGTCGTTAATTTCAATGTGTAATCTGAAATTTGAAATTACCGACCGAAGTCGGTTGAAAATAGCTTCTTCTTTTTTTATTTTTTAATTATTCCGACAGATTTCGGTCGGTCGGTTAAAATTTAAAAAGAAATGCATAATTATCATATAATTATATTTCCGACCGAAATTGGTCACTATTTTAAAAAATAAATAAAAATTAATATAAATAATGCCGACCGATTTCGGTCGGTATATTTATTTTTCCAACAAAAGTTGACAATTAAAGTGGTCAACCAAAGGTTGAATTAACCGACTGACTTCGATCAGAAAATTACGACCGTCTTCGGTCGCCACACCTTAGCGACCACTATTGTTATGACGAATTAAAATCGGTCGAAAATCGGTCGGTTTTTCTATATTTTCGATTGATTTCGGTCGATTTTCGTGGACAATGTTTGACAGTTTTCTAGTAGTGATAAGCTGAAGTTTAATGGAGAAGCGAAAATTCATATAGCCGACTTCAATTTACTTGGGACTAACACATATTGTTGTTGTAATATTTAGACCAATATTCTTGAAACTAATACTACTAAATGTCTATCTTATCGAGTGTGCAAAGCCATTAGAACACAAATAATATGGACTAGGGTAGCGTTTTCTGGCTTAGCCTGATCAATAGGTTATGTCTAATCAATTGATAATTTTTACTTTCAAGAATTCGAGATTGATTCAGTTAACACATCTCGAATTTTACTCTAATTGCGACTAGAACTGAGTAGGTAGATAATTATCAACTACTAACTCACCAGACCGTCATACTTCATTTGAACAAATTGAATATTTAAAAGAGTTATATGAAATCGAATACACAGTGGCACTTATAGTATTTCAGAATTAAACACAAAAAGTTGTACTATTGAAAAAGCGAAACTGAATCTGGAATTTTGTAATATGTAATATATTATTCTAAGATATTCTTTTAGGCAAAATGGACATTTTGGATGAATTAATTTTGGGATTTTTGTGTTACTCTAAACACAATATTAGTGGGTATCTATCTGGCCCAAAGTCGAAGGCAGATAATAGCCCAAGTCATATTCCACAACAGATTGTCTACACATAATGAATGGACCAATAAATACGTAGAAATAGTGATTACTGGACACTTTTAGGCTTATTGAAAAAAAATGAATTTTTTACCTAGCTATACTATATTATAAACTTGTTTACCTATGTTCTCTATGTTTTATAGTTTTTAATAAGTATCTAGGTTTTTCTTACAAGTTATGTAGAATGTTGTTCTCACCCCATTATTAGTATCTTCAATTAAGAGATTCAATTACATCCTTTCCTTTTTTTTTTCCCTCTCCTCTTTTCTCTCCTTTTTTATACATCAAAATCCCTTAATCTACGCCCAGAATCTCCATCTTCTCTCTTCCCACCATTGCCGACAACTTTATATTATTAAACAATTATTAATTGCATCGTTCTTTTGCTGGAAGACTGAAAAACACTAAAAATGAAGAAATATTCGGGAACTGTATGATAAATGTATCATAATTTTATTTGAATTGTATCAGATACATCAATGTCTAAAATATAATTGTATCATACTTCTATCACTATTGTATCTACCTTGTATATATATGATATATTAATACCCAAAATAATACTTGATACAATAGATATATAATTATCATATATTTGTGATACAAACTGTGAAATTGTTTACGAACTCACAACTGCTCGTAGAAATATACAATGAATATACAATTATCATACATTTGTAATACAATTCCTTCAACAATTATGACGCGTATACAATTATAATACAATCGCGATACATTTCTGAAAAAATGTGATACAATTATGATCTTCATATTATTCAAGTTTCAACCACAACTCTATACGAAAAATATAATATAATCTTATTATAATCAATAAAGAACTACTGGATCTCTAACTTACATCGAAGAATTTACAACTTTGGGCACAATGGGATCATTAAGAATACCGTAGAGGTGCCGAAAATGGCAGTTTCTGGAGATGAAAATTGCCAATGCTCGAGAAAACGCGACCGAGTAAGCCAATCCAAGTCCAAAAAATACAAGAATATACAACACGACCACCTACGAATCCACTAGTAAGCGAGGAAAGAATCTCTTTTCGGATATCACAAGCTTCAGAAGAGGAAAGAATCTGCAATTTGGAGGGGATAAAAGTGAGTAAGCGAGATTTTGGGTAAGCAAGATTTTGGGTAACAGTGGGTAAGGAAGAATTCTTAAGCGAGATTTTGGGTAATAGTGGGTAAGGCAGAATGCTTACGGTGGATAAGAACAATTTTGGGTAATTGTTAAAGAAAGAGAGAACGTAGGGGGATTATGTGTAACTGATACGCTATATTTAAGGTTTGTAGCATTTTTTTTTATGGTTTTGTATAAAACTAGTAAATATCGATATATAAAGTAATTAACAAGAAACCTAAATAAATGTGGTAAATAGGTTTCTATTATAGTATTGTTATTGAGTTCCAATTTTTGCATGTGAAACTCCATAACAATATCTTGGAATTTTACATATGGACTCCATGACAACGGCAAAGGTAGGTCAAAATAGCACAGGCTAGCCATTTTACGGACGGGTAAACGAAAAATAGCCAGCATTTGCGAAGTCATCACAAAATAGCTACTGTTGTGCTGAAACACGAAAAGTTCCAGCATAATATGCGGGATTATAGAGCTCTTGCGTATAAACTTCCAGCATATTATGTTGGAACTCCAACACACGGAAAGTTCCAGCATACTATACAGGATTATGGAGCTCCTGCATATAAACTTCCATATATTATAATGGAACTCCAGCACATTTATAAGCATAAACTTATATGCAAAAAATTTGAACTCTAGCATATTACGCTGGAATATTTTCGGATTCTTAACTGTGTTTTTGTTCAGATTTTATATTTACATGAAAAGTGGATAAATTTCGATTACTTTTGAAACTGTGGTTATTTTTCAATTACCAGTTATAAATCTGATTATTTTTAAATTTTATCCAAAGGTAGTTATTTATGATTTTTACTCAATTATAGAGATTGTCTTGCGTGATATGTAAGGTGACTTGAATGAATATTAACTCACAAAATGGAGTGACTCAAAATTAAAATTCTAACAAAATTACGTACTATATATGAAACATATACATCTTCATTCGACGATAATTTATCGTTACATACTTTTAGAAATTTTAGATAAAATTGGATGTAAAAACTTCAAAATCTTGAATCTTGGGATTTCCTTTGGACCTAGGTATCTTTATGACTATTTGTAGGATGTATTGTCAAACAACACTTACTCCCTTTTATGTAGGGACAGGATGATAAAAATACTAAGGGTAAAATATAAAATTAGTCAGTCGGTCGAAACTAATTGCACTCGTTAGCTAAAAAATGTATAAAATATATATATTTTAAGTATTATATATATATATATATATATTATCTGCAATTATTTTTTGAGCTGCTAAAAATATATATTTGTTTCAAATATTAACTAGCCCAATAGCAAGTCCAAAGCTTTTATAAATTTTGTACTGTCCATTAAGTCTTCTAAGAGATCCAATGGTGAAACGGCAGCATTCAATTGCAGTCTACCAGGTTACAATCAGAACAGTTTAGCCACTATTTCTTTCTTCATTGCACACACAATTAAGGTATCATATTTTTTGGGTTTTCCATCCGGGTATTCGGTACCTGTATTAGGGCTTGACTTAATTCGGATTCACACCGAAAAATTTTATATTAAGGGATAAAACGCTCTCTAACAAATACGACTTCATACCCCGGGCTCGAACCCAAAATCTCTCGTTAAAGATGAAGGAATATTTTTCACTCCACTACAATTTTTATTGATTGATAAAGGCAATTGCATTAGTTGGCATTATTTCTCCGTTACATTTGCATGTTCGCGAAATACTAACATCCCTAGCTAAAAGATATAGAGTATCTCAGTATAGGCTATATATGATACTGAATTTTGCAAGATAAATTGATACTTAATAACTTAGCTTTTAACATAAAAGGATTCTCGATAGGTATGGAGAATAAAATTACATGTGGATTTATAAAATTTACCCTATTTTTTATATCACGTTATAAGTTATAACTAATCATAGAAATGTTGTATAACATTTTTGAATGAGCCGAGTAACATAAGTTGGGCTACCCATTAATGTTTCATGTGGATGTACACGGTATCTATTATTTCTTTCTTACACTCAGAAACAAAATCCATTTCCTGTATAGCCTAATTGGCAAAACTTTTTTTGAGGCAAAAACCTTTTTTTTTTTTTTTAAAGTATATTTTTTCTAAAATTAAGGTGTTTAGCCAAGCTTTTAAAAGTATAAAAAAGTATTTTTGAGGAGAAGCAGATGCAGTTTCACTACTAAAAACGGGGAAAATCAACCGCCAGAACCGACCGATTTCAGTAGGTCAATTAAATTCAAAAAATAAAAAATGCCGAAAAATAACCGATATTTGTCGAACCGGTACTGTGGAAGGATATTATTCTACCACTAGACCATTGGTGCATTTTATTTTAAGACTGTCTTTTATTTCATTTATACTCTTTGTATTTTCGCATGAAAATAACCGACCGATGTCGGTCGGTTTTATTAAAAAATAAAATTACTAACTGAATTCGGTAGGTTTTGTAAAATGACCGGCCGAATTAACCGACTGATTTTGGTCGGCTTTTTTAATATTTATTTTAATTTATTTTAAATGAATAACCGACCAAAGTTGGTCGGTTTCATGAAAAATAAATTTTGCGGAACTCAAAAATAGTTTATCGCATTTTTGCCACAAAGAAAACCGACCAAAGTTGGTCGGTTTCGTAAAATAAATAATTAAAAATCAAATATTTCGAAAAATCGACCAACTTCGGTCGGTTTTTTAGCTGGTTTTTTGACTGACCAAAATCGGTCGGTCGACCGCGGTCGATTTTTGTCGAATTTCTAGTGGTGTTTTGGAGAAGTTGAAAAAGATAACTTCTCTCTTAAAGTACTTTTTAAAAAAGCACTTTTGAGAAAAATACATTTAGAAATCGTTTTTTAAAGATTGGCCAAATACTAATTGCTGCTCAGAAGTGTTTTTCAAATTAATTAGCCAAACACAAACTATTTCTCTCCGAAAATATTTACGAGAAAATCACTTTTAAAAAAAAAGTGCTTCTCAAATTCTCAAAATAAGCTGAGCTTGACAGAATGGGCTAATAATATGTTTCCCTTCTTCTTTTTTAATCAAAAACTTCCCCCTTAAATACTCTTTCTTTGAAAGAGACTAAACTCTAAAACGGAAAAGGTAGAAATGAATTCATTTATTAGGCTAAAGAAAGTATTTATATGCATTGCAACCAACACATTCATCCCACTTTACCTATATATTTTCATTGCATTTCCCTATACGAAGCAGGTCCTGTTCCACTGCTTTTTTATGGATCTCTCTGCCCTCACGGGCGGATCTACTCTTTACGGCACGTATAAACTCAATAATTTTTGTTTAATTTTGTGTATTCGTACAAAAAAATATTTAATATATATAAAATATAAATTTAGAACGTAATAATTCTTAATCGTTAAAATTCATAACTCATAAACTTCTAATCTTGAATTTGTCTTTGTCAGCCCTAAAAAACTTCCTTCTTCCAAATATGCACCTCGATATTTTGAAAATTAAAAACGATATCCAATTAAAATAACAAAAGGTTAAATAGTTTTAATTTGAATCTTGTCTTTAACACTTGTCTTTTTATTTAAAATACGATAGTTAAAAAGAATCAGATAAGGCAAACATTGGAAAGAGGAGAGAAAGTTAGCAATTACCAGAATTCAACGTTACCACTTGCATAAGTAGTGGCAAGTTGATGATACAGCCGAAATCGGTGAATAATCAAATTTCAATTGAAATAAAATCTGTCTCAGTCGAAACACTTAGAGCATTTGTCACTACTATTGTCTGATGAATCACAAAATATCCCAAGATCAACTATACAATAAATAAATTTCATCGATAATTTAGTATTAGGATCAAACTTTTATATAACAATATCGTTTGTTTCAAATTTTTTTACTTTTTATCATAAAGTGTTATTACGGAAAATATATATTATTACATAACATTAAAAATTAGTTCCAAAGAAAATTTGACCGTTATACGAAGTACTATTATAGATATGACTGTTATAGAGAGATCTGACTATATCTGAATTACTGGCGGAATTCAGTAATTTATATATACACAACAACAACAACAACAACAACTCAGTAAAATCGCACAAGTGGATCTGGAGAGGGTAAAATGAACGCATACCTTACCAGTGACGGATGTAGTGTAGTATCACCGGGTTCAACTGAACCCATAACTTTTGACGCCGAGTAAAAAGTTATGTGTAAAAATTCATTAAAATTACAAAAAACAGTAGATATGAACCCATAACTTTAAAAATCTAATGAGTTTAATGCTAAAAATTTTAAAAGTTGAACCCATAAGATTTAAATCCTGAATCCGTCTTTGGTCACCTTACCCTACCCCGAATGTATAGAAAGACAATTTTCGAGAGACTCTCAGCTCAACAGTAATATAAATAAATAAATATATATATATATATATATATATAAATCACGTAAACATTATTTGAATATTTGGTTGTATATTTAATTATTTTTATAATTTATTAACTTAAAATTATTGCAAAAATACATTATTTTTAAATTCTGAATCTGGCTCTAATCTAAACTTGTGAGTCACCATTAATTTGATATTATCGGAACCTAGGTCCCAAGAAGTTGACGGGTCGACATGCAGCCAGCTGTGTTGACACTATGTTTAAGCTGCCAACTGTGAAGACACAATTTCACACCTTCACATTTTTTTTCTTACAAAATACAAATTCAATGAATGAATGAACAATAAAGTTAAAATGTATCTAAACACTTGTTCCTGATGTTTTGTGTTGCCTCCGCTAAATTGCTTTTTCTCTTTAGCGACTGAAAATTGTTTTAAGAAAAAGACAAATATTCAAATTATTCTCGTATTTCATTTATAATGATATAACTGATTAATAGCGGTGGGTCTTAACCAGCTTGGTTATTTTATTATTTTAATCTATATGAGTTAAACTGAATGAATAATAAGTAATGTTATACGTATAACGTTAATTGTTATACAAAAACCTGGTGGGTCTAGTTCAACACAGAGTTAAAGGTAGGAATAATGTACATGGACCGGGTTTGTTTTATTTTTTTCAAAATTAAACCAAACCAACTATATCATGTTGGATTAGTTCGGTTTTGTTGGGTTTTTCGGGTTGTTTGTGTTTTTTGTTACATAAATATTATTTCAATCTTACTTTGTTAAAGTTATAGATAAAGTTTTGATAAGTGAATATATGCTTAGTAAAAATTAAAATAAAATCACAAACATATGATCTATTAAAATATTCTTATGGGAGAAATTTTTTAGTAACACATGATAGTTATTTTCTTAGTCGTCTAACAATAATATTTCGTTGATGTATGCTTTCTAGGTTAACCGAATTTAATAATTAAACATAAAAATCAATATAATACCTAAATAATGATATGTTCTATTTAATTTCAAATTCGCAAAAGATATAAAAAAATCTTGACATATGAATATGGAAGAAAAAAGAGATTGACGCATTTCAATAAAATTTGATAACAAAGTGATGATATAACACATTATATAAAGTGAATAAAATTAGATTCACTTCATAGTTCTATTAAATATTACTTCCCACGAGAGGCAACAACAATAACGACCCAGTGAAATCCCATTAGTGGGGTCTAGGGAGAGTAGTATGTACGCAGACCTTACCCCTATACCGAGAGAGTAGAGAGGTTGTTTCCGAAAGACCCTCGGCTCAAGAAGACGAAAGAGACAATATCAATATCACCAATGGAAACCATAGGAAAACTAACATCAAGGAAATGAGAAAGTAGATACAAAGCAAACGCGATAGACAATACATAAACCCGATACTATGGAAAACAAAAGAGTAGTAAGACACAACCTTGCCACTAGTTGACATCGACAAAAATCCTACCAGACTAGCCTCACAAAGGTATGAAGTAAGGGAGACTCAACTATGTACCTTCTAACCTACAACTCTAATACTCGACCTCCACAACTTCCTATCAAGAGCCATGTCCTCGGAAATCTGAAGCCTCGCCATGTCCTGCATGATCACCTCTCCCCAATACTTCTTAGGCCGTCCTCTACCTCTTCCCGTGCCCTCCAAAGCGAGCCGCTCACACCTCCTTACCGGGGCATTTGGGATTCTCCTTTGTACGTGTCCGAATAATTTGAGCCGCGCTTCCCGCATCTTGTCAATGGGAGCCACACCCACCTTCTCCTGAATATCTTCATTCCTAATCTTATCCATCCAAGTGTATCCGCACATCCACCTCAACATCCTCATTTCTGCTACTTTCATCTTCTGGATATGTGAGTTCTTAACAGGCCAACACTCAACTCCATACATCAGGGACGGTCTTCATTACTTCCCACGAGAGGATTCCAAAGATTTCTAAATATTTTTAATTATTTTTTTATATAAAGTCTTAAAAGTATATAAAAAATATATATTAATTTATATATCGGTTTGGTTCGAGATGGCGCCTATCGTGGAACTAGTCAAGCTGACTCATTTCCAAAACAAACCGATATTTTCATTTCAAAGATAATTTTAATGCTATTTATCATAAAAACCTTCGTAAAGGAGTTCAAATTAAAACAAAAGTGCAGAAAAGAAAAGTCTGACATCGGGGTGACACTAGTCATGAGCATCTACTATAATCTGTCTAACAATATCAAGTCTAACTCAGCCTAGAAAGTAGTTAAATACAACTAAAGGAAGATAAGAGGGAGAAGAGCAGGGGCTGCGATCGCCAAGCAGCTACCTTGCTATCCCCGAGAAAATCTGCAACTAGAATAATCAACAACCGCTTTCGTGCCCAGCTACACCTGAATCTGCACACAAGGTGCAGGGAGTAACGTGAGTACGCCAACTCAGTAAGTAACAACAATAAATAAAGACTGAGCAGTAGTGACGAGCAATAAAGCATATCAAGTTCATATCACAAAAATTCAGTAAAGTACAACATGCTTTAAAATCAGTGTTTGAATCAAATCATCTCGTTTAAACCCGGTTCCAGTAAAAAAAATCATTTAAAGATATTTTTCAACAGTTTTTCAAACAAAGGCTCAATGCAAAGGTGAGCAAAAATGATAAAATCATAAACAACCTCTCGGGCAAAGCATCACTCATATACAGCCCCTCGGGCAAACCTCAAAGTCACTCGTGCCACTCGGGCATACCTCACAATCACTCTTGCCACTCGGGCATACCTCACCATCACTCTTGCCACTTGGGCATACCTCACAATCACTCAAGCCTCACAGTCACTCTGCACTCGGCACTCGGCACTCGCACTTAGTAGGTACCTGCACTCACTGGGGGTGTGTACAGACTCCAGAGGGGATCCTTCAGCCCAAGCGCTATATCAAGCCAATCATAGNNNACAGCCCCTCGGGCAAACCTCAAAGTCACTCGTGCCACTCGGGCATACCTCACAATCACTCTTGCCACTCGGGCATACCTCACCATCACTCTTGCCACTTGGGCATACCTCACAATCACTCAAGCCTCACAGTCACTCTGCACTCGGCACTCGGCACTCGCACTTAGTAGGTACCTGCACTCACTGGGGGTGTGTACAGACTCCAGAGGGGATCCTTCAGCCCAAGCGCTATATCAAGCCAAATCATGGCATAAATCACTCATGCTCTCGGCCTATATCAAACATCTCCAGTTACCCTCGGATCAACATACAAACTTAGTCGAGCCTTCGAATCACTCAAAAAAATATCCAAACGCCAAATTACCCTCGGATTCAAGCGTAAGAACTTTTAAATTTCCAAATTCGACAACCGATGCCAAAACCAACCAAACCACGTCCAAATGACCTCAAATTTTGCACACACGTCACAAATGACACTACGAACCTACTCCAACTTCCAAAATTTCATTCCGACCCCGATATCAAATTTTTCACTGCCGACCAAAAATCACCAAATTTTCAATTTCGCCAATTCAAGCCTTATTCTACCACGAACCTCCAAATTTCATTCCGGATGCGCTCCTAAGTTCAAAATGAGCTTACGGAGCTAACGGAACCGTCAGAATTAAATTCCGAGATTGTTTATACATAAGTCAATATCCAGTTGACTTTTCCAACTTAAGGTTCTAAATAAGAGACTAAGTGTCTCATTCCACTCCGAAACTACTCCGGACCCGAACCAACTAACCCGGTATATCATAATATAGCTTAAGAGCATAAAGGAAACAGAAATAGGGGAAATGGGGCTATAACTCCCGAAACAACCGGCCGGGTCGTTATATCCTCCCCCTCTTAAACAACTGTTCGTGCTCGAATGAGTCTAGAAACATACTTGAAGTCTCGAATAAGAGTGGATATCTGCTTCGCATATCCCGCTCGGTCTCCCAGGTGGCCTCCTCCACAGGCTGACCTCTCCACTGCACCTTCTCTAAAGCTATGTCCTTTAACCTCAACCTTCGAACCTACCGATCCAAAATAACCACTGGCTCCACATCATAAGTCATATCACCCTCTAACTTAACCGTGCTGAAATCCAAAACGTGGGACGGATCTCCAATATACTTTCGAAGCATGAAAACATGAAACACTGGGTGCACACTAGACAAGCTGGGTGGCAAGGCAAGCTTATAAGCCACCTCCCCAATCCTATGAAGCATCTCAAAAGGCCCAATGAACCGGGGGCTCAACTTGCCCCTCTTCCCAAACCTCATAACACCCTTCATGGGTGATACCTTCAGCAAAACCTTCTCCCCAACCATGAAAGATACATCACAGACCTTCCTATTCGCATAACTCTTCTGCATAGACTGCGGCGTGCGAAACTGCCCCTGAACTAATTTCACCTTATCGAATGCATTCTGGACCAAGTCTGTACCCAAGAGCCTAGCCTCACCCGGCTCAAACCATCCAACCAGAGATCTACACCTCCTCCCATATAAAGCCTGGTACGGAGCCATCTGAATACTCGACTGATAACTGTTGTTATATGCAAACTCTGCGAGTGGCAGAAACTGGTCCCATAAACTCCCAAAGTCAATGACACAAGCGCGCAACATGTCCTCCAATATCTAAATAGTGCGCTCGGACTGTCCGTCCATCTGAGGGTGAAACGTTGTGCTCAACTTAACCTCAGTACCCAACTCTCGCTGCACGGCCCTCCACAATTGCGATGTGAACTGAATACCCTTATCTGAAATGATGGAAACTGGGACACCATGAAGGCGAACAATCTCTCGGATGTAAATATCAGCCAACCGCTCTGAAGTGTAAGTAATACCAACTGGAATGAAGTGAGCGGACTTGGTCAGTCGATCCAGAATCACCCAAATAGTATCGAACTTCCTCGAAGTCCGTGGGAGCTCAACTACGAAGTCCACGATGATCCGCTCCCACTTTCACTCTAGGATTTCTAATCTCTGAAGCAAGTGACCCGGTCTCTGATGTTCATACTTAACTTACTGACAGTTGTGACACCGAGCTACAAACCCAACTATATCCTTCTTCATCCACCTCCACTAATAGTGCCGCCTCAAATCCTGGTACATCTTTGCGGCACCCGAATGGATGGAATACCGCGAGTTGTGGGCCTCCTCAAGGATCAACTCTTGAAGCCCATCTACATTAGGCACACATATCCGGCCCTGCATCCTCAACACGCTGTCATCACCAATAATCACTTCCTTAGTATCGCCTCTCCGAACCCTGTTCTGAAGAATGATCAAGTGGGGGTCATCATACTGACGCTCCCTGATACGGTCATAAAGAGAAGTCCTGGAGATCACACAAGCCAATACCCGACTAGGCTCCGAATATCCAATCTCACAAGCTGGCCCGCTAAGGCCTGAACATCCAATGCCAAAGGTCTCTCTACTATTGGAAGGTATGCTAATCTCCCCAAGCTCTTTGCCCGGCGACTCAAAGCATCGGCCACCACATTGGCCTTCCCCGGGTGGTACACAATAGTGATATCATAGTCCTTAAGAAGCTCCAACCATCTTTGCTGACGCAAATTAAGATCCTTCTGCTTGAACAGATGTTGCAGACTCTGGTGATCAGTATAGATCTCACAATGAACCCCATACAAATAATGACACCAAATCTTCAAGGCGTGAATAATGGCTGCCAACTCAAGGTCATGGACATGATAGTTCTTCTCATGGGTCTTCAACTGGCGCAAGGCGTAGACAATCACCCTACCCTCTTGTATCAAAACACAACCAATGCCTATCCTCGAGGCATCACAGTACACGGTTTAGGAACCTGAAGCTGATGGCAGAACTAACACTGAAACTGGTCGAATAAATCATCGATACGAGGCAAAGGATACTTGTTCTTGAGTGTGAACTTGTTCAATTGCCTGTAATCAATACATTCTCATGGAACCATCCTTCTTTACAAATAGAACCGGTGCAACCCAAGGTGACATACTAGGCTGAATAAGCCCCTTATCAAGGAGTTCCTGAAGTTCTTCCTTCAATTCCTTCAACTATGTTGGTGCCATACGATACGGTGGAATAGAAATGGGCTGAGTGCCCAGCACCAAATCAATACCGAAGTCAATATCCCTGTCAAGCGGCATGCCCGGCAGATGTGCGGGAAATACATCCGGAAAATCGCGTACCATCGGAACAGAATCAATGGTAGGAGTCTCTGCACTAACATCCCTCACAAAGGCCATATAGGATAGACAACCCTTCTCAACCATACGCTGAGCCTTCAGGTATAAAATTACCCTACTAGGTACATAGTCTATAGAACCGCTCCACTCAACGTTCGGAAATCCCGGCATAGCCAACGTCACCGTCTTAGCGTGACAATCTAGAACAACATGACATGGATATAACCAATCCATACCCAATATCACATCAAAGTCAACCATACTGAGCAACAAAAGGTCCACTTGGGTCTCCAGACCCCAATAGTCACCACACATGACCGATATACGCGGTCCATAATAATAGTATCGCCCATAGGAGTAGATACATGAACACAAGAAACTAGAGACTCACGGGGCATATCCTGAAAATGGGAAAATATGAGGAAACATATGAATACGTGGAACCAAGGTCAAATAATACTAAGGCATCTCGGTTACAAACTGAGACAATACATGTAATCACAACATCTGAAGCAATAGCGTCTGGTCAGGCAGGGAGGGCATAGAAACGGGCCTGGCCACCCCCTGATCTACCTCCCACTCTAGGGCGACCCCTAGCTGACTGACCTCCACCCCGAGCTGACTGGGTGGGTGGTGAGGTAACCGGTGCTAAAGTCGAAGGCTGACTCCTCTGTTGAGATAGACCTCCATGACGACGAGGACAACGCCTCCACATATGCTCAAACTCCCCACACTCAAAACAACTGTCTAGTGTTGATGGCGGGAACTGAAGGGAATCCCTAGCACCAGGATAGCTGGTAGAAGAACCTAGCATGGAAGAGCCCTGAACAGGTAGAGCACGGGACGAACTCTGAGCTGGAAGGGCACTAAGTGATGAGTGGCCCTGATGAGAACTGTGAGAACCATGGGCAGATGATGCACCACGGTGAAATAGCCGAGCTGACTGAGCCTGTCTGAAATGACGACCTCTACCATGCTGGAACTGACCCCCAAAAGGAGCACCGCTGAATCCACCCTGACCACGAGGCCTCTTGGCCTCCCTCTCAACTATCTCCTGACCGTGAACCATCTCAATATGCCGATCAACGTCGACAACCTCATCAAAGGTAGCACNCCTGAACAGGTAGAGCACGGGACGAACTCTGAGCTGGAAGGGCACTAAGTGATGAGTGGCCCTGATGAGAACTGTGAGAACCATGGGCAGATGATGCACCACGGTGAAATAGCCGAGCTGACTGAGCCTGTCTGAAATGACGACCTCTACCATGCTGGAACTGACCCCCAAAAGGAGCACCGCTGAATCCACCCTGACCACGAGGCCTCTTGGCCTCCCTCTCAATCATATCCTGCCGCAAACCATCTTAATCTGCCGAGCAATGTCGACAACCTCATCAAAAGTAGCACCCGAAACGCTCTCTCTGGTCATGAGCAATTGTAGCTGATAATTGAGACCATCAATAAACCTCATTATCCTCTCCATGTCCGTGGGAACCAACCAGATAGCATGACGGGCCAAATCAGAGAACCGCATCTCATACTGTGTCACAGATATATCACCCTAGCGAAGCCGCTCAAACTGTCTCCACATCTCCTCTCTGCGGGATCGAGGCATGAACTTTTCCAAAAAGACCATGGAGAACTGCTGCCAAGTAAGGGGTGATGCGCTAACAGGCCTACGCCTCTCATAAGTCTCCCACCATCTGATTGCAGCCCCGGAAAACTGAAAAGTAATGAAGGAGACCCCACAAATCTTCAGAATACCAGCATAACTGAGTATCTTCTGACACTTGTCCAAAAAGTCCAGAGCGTCCTCTCTTTCTGTGCTACTGAAAGGTGGTGGCTGGAGTCTCGCAAACCTCTCCAACCTACGCTGATCATCCTCAGGCATAGCAGGAACCACTTAATCCTGAGCAACTACAACCGGCTGGGCCGGTGTTCCCCCCCCCCCGGTGTCTGGAGTCCCTAAACAACATGCTCGGGTGTGCTAGCGATGGGAGTCTGAGTGCTTGTGCTTCCCCCGGCCTGAGAAGTGGTTGCGACCGTCGAGATAGAGACCGCCTGAGCAAGGCCAGTACACGCTGTCATAATCTGAGCTAGGGCCTCCTGAAAGCATGGAATCACAATAGGCACAGGTGGTGCCTGAGCTGGTGCATCAACAATTGGAATCTGGTCCTGATTTGGGACAACTGGTGGATCTGTAGGTACTGCCCCAGCTGCGGTACGTGATGCACCTCTGCCCCTACCACAGCCTCTACCGCGGCCTCGGCCTCTCGCTGCCCTGGCTGGTGGTACTGGTGGCTGGACTTACTCACCGGTAGTACGAGTCCTCACCATCTGTGAGAGAATGAAACAACAGATGTTTAGTTACTAGAATCAACAGATTCGCACGATAAGAATTCAAGAATGTGGAATCTTCCTAAAGGTTCTGCAGCCTCTCGAAGATAAGTGCAGACGTCTTCGTACCGATCCGTAAGACTCTACTAATTCCGCTAATAATGACTCGTGAGACCTATGCAATCTAGGCTCTGATACCAAACTGTCACGACCCAAACTAACCCCTATCATGATGGCGCCTATCGTGGAACTAGGCAAGCCAACTCATTTCCAAAACAAACTGATATTTTCATCTCAAAGATAATTTCAATGCTATTTATCATAAAAACGTTCGTAAAGGAGTTCAAATCAAAATAAAAGTGCGGAAACGAAAAGCCACATATCGGGGTGTCACTAGTCATGAGCATCTACTACAATCTGTCTAACAATATCAAGGCTAACTCAGCCTGAAAAGTAGCTAAATACAACTAAAGGAAGATAAGAGGGAGAATAGCAGGGGCTGTGATCGCCAAGCAGCTACTTTGCTCTCCCCGAGAAAATCTGCAACCAGAATAATCAACAACCGCTACCGTGCCCAGCTACACCTGGATCTGTACACAAGGTGTAGGGAGTAACATGAGTACGCCAACTTAGTAAGTAATAACAATAAATAAAGACTGAGCAGTAGTGACGAGCAATAAAACATATCAAGTTCATATCACAAAAGTTCAGTAAAGTACAACATGCTTTAAAAATCCGTGTTTGAATCAAATCATCTCGTTTAGACCCGGCTCTAGTAAAAATATTATTTAAAGATATTTTTCAATAGTTTTTCAAACAAAGGCTCAATGCAAAGGTGAGCAAAAATGATGAAATCATAAACAGCCCCCCGGGCAAAGCATCACTCATATACAACCCCTCGGACAAACACCACAGTCACTCGTGCCACTCGGGCATACCTCACAATTACTCTTGCCACTCGGGCATACCTCACCATCACTCTTGCCACTCGGGCATACCTCACAATCACTCATACCCCACAGTCACTCAGCACTCGGCACTCGGCACTCGCATTCAGTAGGTACCTGCGCTCACAGGGGGTGTGTACAGACTCCAGAGGGGCTCCTTCAACCCAAGCACTATATCAAGCCAAATCATGGCATATATCACTCATGCCCTCGGCTTCTAGTGGCCCTGGATGGTGGTACTGGTGGCTGGCCCTCCTGACCGGTAGTACGAGTCCTCACTATCTGTGAGAGAATGAAACAACAGATGTTTATTTACTAGAATCAACAAATTCGCACGATAAGAATTCAGGAATGTGGAGTTTCCTAAAGGTTTTGCAGCCTCCTGAAGAGAAGTACAGACGTCTCCGTACCGATCCGCAAGACTCTACTAAACCTGCTCATGACTCGTGAGACCTATGTAACCTAGGCTCTGAAACCAATCTGTCACGACCCAAAACTAACCCCTGTCGTGATGGCGCCTATCGTGGAACGCGGCAAGCCGACTCATTTCCAAAACAAAATAATATTTTCATTTCAAAGATAATTTCAAGGTTATTTAACATAAAACCTCCATTTAAAAAGTTCAAATCAAAGAAAAACAGAAGTGCGGAAAAGAAAAGCCCGACATCGGGGTGTCACTAGTCATGAGCATATACTACAATCTGTCTAACAATATCAAGGCTAACTCAGCCCGAAAAATAGCTAAATACAACTAGAGGAAGATAAGAGGGAGAAGAGCAGGGGCTGCGATCGCCAAATAGCTACCTTGTTATCTCCAAGAAAATCTGCAACCAGAATACTCAATAACCGCTACCATGTCCAGCTACACCTGGATCTGCACACAAGATGCAGGGAGTAACGAGAGTACACCAACTCAGTAAGTAACAATATTAAATAAAGACTGAATAGTAGTGACAAGCAATAAAGCATAAAACGTTCATATGAGAAAATCTCAGTAAAATACCACATGCTCTTTAAAAAAATCAGGATTTGAATCAAACATCTCGTTTAAACCCAGTTCCAGTAAAAATCATTTAAAGACATTCTTTTTCAACAGTTTTTCAAATAAAGGCTCAATGCAAAGGTGAGCAAAAATGATGAAATCAAAAACATCCCATCGGGCAAAATATCACTCATATACATCCTCTCGGACAAACCTCAAAGTCACTCGTGCTACTTGGGCATACCTCACAATCACTCTTGCCACTTGGGCATACCTCACCATCACTCTTGCCACTAGATCACACCTCACAATTACTCATGCCTCACAGTCACTCAGCACTCGACACTCGGTACTCGGCACTCGCACTCAATAGATACTTGCGCTCACTAGGGGTATGTACAGACCCCGGGGGGGCTCCTTCAACCCAAGCGCTATATCAAGCTAAATCATGGCATAAATCACTCGGGCCCTCGGGCTATATCAAACATGCTGCGGCGTGCAGCCCGATCCCTTAAATATCCTCACAAATCAGGCCCTCGACCTCACTCAGTCATAAACCCCTCAAGCCACTCGGGCATTTCAGTAAAAACAGGGCATTCGGCCCAAAACAACATTTATATGCATCAAAATAGAGTCATAAAACTGAGTTATGCAGTAACAAGTATAACCATGACTGAGTATAGATTTTCAATCGAAAACAATGAGAGGATAGTAAGAAAAGGCTCCTAAGGGTCCAAACAGCACTGGCACAAGGCCCAAACATGGCATTCAGCCCAATTTATAGAAACTCTTTCTAAAACATATAAGTATCATATAATTTCCACAAAATATGCAACTTTACAGTTGCTACGGGACGGACCAAGTCACAATCTCCAACAGTGCACGCCCAACGCCCGTCACCTAGCATGTGCGTCACCTCAAAATAGTAGAATGATACAAAAATTTGAGGGTTTCATACCCTCAAGACTAGATTTACAATCGTTACTTACCTCAAACCGATCAAATCCCTACTCTGCGATGCTCTTGCCTCTCGACTCGGCCTCCAAATGCTCCGAATCTATTCACAGTCAGTACAATACTATCAATACACGCTAATGGAATGAATTCCACAAGAAAAGCTACAAAATTAGACCAAAACCCGAAGTTGGCTCAAACCCGGACCCCGAGTCCACGTCTCGAAATCTGTAAAAAATACAAAACTAGAAAGCCCATTCATTCACGAGTCTAACCATACCAAATTCATCAAAATCCGACATCGTTGGTCCTTCAAATCCTTAAATTACTTCTCCAAAAACCCAAGCCCTAACCCCTCATTTTCACTAATTACATGATTAAATAATGGAAAATCACCATATATATAGGTATTAGGGCTAAAGCAACTTACCTCACTGATAGCCCTTGAATCACCCTTCAAAAATCACTCAAAAAGCTCTAAAAACGACTTGAAAATGGTGGAAATGAACCAAATTCGCGAAGGGTTCTATTTATAGTTTCTGCTCAGGTTTTTCGCACCTGCGAAAAATTTCACGCTTTTGCGCCACCGCACCTGCGAAAAAATCCATCGCGGGTGCGGAACTCACTTAGGAGCCCAGGTTCCGCATTTGTGGCCCAAAACCTCGCGCCTGCGAAGGCGCACCTGCGCGTTTCCTCCGCTTCTTCGAAACCTGCCCAGCGTCCCCCTTTCCGCATATGCGCCCCAGGTTTCGCACCTGCGGGCTCGCAGATGCGACCTCCAACTCGCACCTGCGCATTCTGTCTAGCCCGGCATTGCCCGCTCCTGCGGACTTCCCATGCGCACCAGCGGCCTCACACCTGGAATCCATTCCAACTTCGAAAAATCCGTTAACCACCCGGAATCACCCCGAGGCCTTCGGGACCTCAACCAAAAATACCAATAAGTCGTATGTCAACATACAAACTTAGTCGAACCTTCGAATCACTCAAAACAATATCCAAACACCAATATACCCTCGGATTCAAGTCTAAGAACTTCTAAATTTTCAATTCGTCAACCGATGTCGAAACCAACCAAACCATGTCTGAATGACCTCAAATTTTGCACACACGTCACAAATGACACTACGAACCTACTCCAACTTACGGAATTCCATTCTGACTCCGATAACTAATTTTTCACTGCCGACCGAAAATCGCAAAATTTTCAATTTCGCCAATTCAAGCCTAATTCTACTACGAACCTCCAAATTTCATTTCGGACGCGCTTTTAAGTCCAAAATCACCTTACAGAGCTAACGAAACCGTCAGAATTAAATTTTGAGATTGTTTACACATAAGTCAGCATCCAGTTGACTTTTTCAACTTAAGGTTCTAAATAAGATACTAAGTATCTCATTCCACTCTGGAACCATTTCGGACCCGAACCAACTAACCCGGTATATCATAATATAGCTTAAGAGCATAAAGGAAACAGAAATGGGGGAAACGGGGTTATAACTCCCTAAACGATCAGCCAGGTCGTTACAAAATCAAACCAAACCTAATCGAATTTTTAATCAGTTTGATTTGACTTTTTGATCTGGTGCGATTTTTCGGTTCGATTTGAACACCCCTAGTTTGAGGATAAAGCATAAAAATATATCAAAGAAGCAAAAAGGCCTAATTGGGTCGAATCAAAAACGATCGAAGTAACGACTGATCTAGGATAAATAATGTAAACGAGAGTAACCTAATAAAATGCTCGATGTACGAAATATTCATCATTCACTCAAAACTTGGGGAAAGCCCTGCTGAAATAAAAATTTGGACATACTATCGCAAAACGAGCCAACCTTAGGTCGTGAAGGAGTGAATAAGCGACACTGACCTTCACTCATTAGTGTGTTGAGTTCTCACATCGGTTCCTTAGGGATGATGATGATATCTTCACGTGGTTTCGGACAATTCTCATCAAAATAGCTAGTTTTTAGAAGTAAGTTAGGTCAATAGTTCATTTACTTATCGTGATATTAGAATCATGTTCATCTCGATTCATGATTACCTTATATTAGGCTCTTATCTTATATTATCGAGGCTCAAAATATTTTGTCATAGACATGTGGAGGGAGGCGACTTGTTGAGTTCCCGCCCCGGTTCCTTAGGAATGTGATGGTCTTTTGATATGGTTTTGAATAATCTTCACCTCTTAATACTTTTGGGATTAAGTTAAGTCAAAAATAAAATTGACAATATTAAGTTTTTATTCCTTGGGTGCTATTATGTAGGTATTAGAATAGAAACATAGTTAAGAGAATAACTTAAATGGGCCGTTTGGTATATGGAATAAGAATAATAATTCAGGGATAAAGTTTGGGATGAACTTTATCCTATGTTTGGTTAGGGTATTAACTAATCTCGAAATAACTTTTACATTAAAATGGTGAGATTAGCCATCACATATAAAAGATGGAATAACTAAACCAAAAGAATATCCCACGATTATACCAAACGACTTCAAAGAATTACCCTGTCAACCGGCAAGGCAGAAACAATATGTGTCCTAAGCAGACACAAGGTAAGTGTTAAGCTTGAGGAGTGGGTTGTGTACGTACTAGCGACTGCGCAATATATTTAACAAAGTTGTATTCAAAGAAAAATTTATTTGATTCCCTAAATAATAAGCATCATAAAAGTGGTAACAAAGTAACAAATTACTTTTAGATATTTAAAAATTTATAAAACTGTTAGCGAGATGGGGTATATTTAAACTTTATGATAATTACTAAAAATATTGAGAAATGGATTGAAATGTCCAGATGGTGTGTAAAATCAGATAAATTAAAGCAAAACCTGAATAATAATAAATACAAGAAAAAGGAAAAATATACTAAAGAAGATACAAAGATATACGTAATTCGTTAATTATTAAACCTATGTATCGTGTGAGATAAGCATTATACTACTTAAAGATAATATGAGAGAGAGTACAACATTAGAATTGATGCTCTAAATATTGTTAAATATTCACTTGTCTCTTTAATATTATTTCTCTAGACTAAATTCTCTACGTCTCTAACTCTAAAACACAAAATTTTAGGTGATACCAAAATACCAAATCAAAAGATAAAACCCTTAATTTAAAAACCTGTAACTTTTTTCACTAGGAAAAGCAAACGTCAAACACTACTGTAGAGTTACATTCTGAAAACCAAAGTTAATAACCTTGATAATGCAATATGAAATAGGGAAAAATAAGCTGATATTTTCTGATATAAGTGGGGCCCGCATAAACTTTTCTCATTTCACTCTTCATTTACATTTGCAAATTGTTAGCCGAATTAGAAAAAAGAGTACAAGCTTCCCGATTCTTAAAACGTCATATATTCTCACCAACTTCAACTTTTCAACAAATACTTACTCAGTCCATTTTTATTTATTGGTATTTGACTGGCATTTTTAGTTTAAAATGATAATTTAACAACACAAAATCAAACCGCTACCCATTATAAGTAATTATTTAGTAATCAAACCTACCACTCATTGGGTTTAAAAAAGAATTACTTGTTTTTTTTAGTCAGTTTTAAAAAAAATAATCTTTTTCTATATTTGAAAAATATAATTTTAAGCTCCCATTTTACTGTTAATGAGATAATTTATAGTTAGACAAATATTTATAATTACTTTAGATCACAAATTTCAAATTTTTTTTCTTTCCTTAAACTCTGCACCCAAACAAATAAGTTCAATTCAAAAAAAGCAAATAAATAGGTAATATACTATAGCTAACCAGTTTTACGTAATAATATAAATAAAAAATTACTAAAATAATTTAATAAATTTAATGTATAATAATAAGGTAATATACACAGCTAAGCAGCTTTATGTAGGTAATAATTTAGACAAAAGTTTTTAAAATGATCTAATGAATCTAATATAGAACAAAAATATAAAAATATTTTGTTTGATATAGAGTAAACATACCAGTCCAACAATTTAAAGATACTAACACTGATAAAGTACAAATAATATATAATATAGTGATCATTTTGAAGAAAAAAAGTAAATCAAGAACTCTTTAAGAACATGTGTTTTTTTTTTCTAAATATCTTATTTCTTATTGTATCTATTTTGTTTGAAATTTAGAAGATGAAAATTAATCATCATATGGCGCTCTTTGTTAGTTGCTTTGCTATTTATTTATAAAAAATCAATAAATCTATTTAGTCTGTAAGTTGAAACCATCATATTTGTTGCAATCAATACATATATGAAAACAACTTAGAAAGATCAAAGCTTAAACCAAAATGTTTCAAAATACGTATCAATCTTAGTTAATAAGTTAATGATTTAAAAAGACTCATAAACTATATATCACCTCTTTTGAATATCATATTAAACTATTCCTCTAACTCAATATTATATGTGCGTTAGGTTTACTCTCCAAAAATATTAAAACTTTTACCAAGCGACATTACACATGTCAATAAAAAAATTACATATCATTAAATGTGAGTAAAAAAAATTGAATTTTAATGTTAATATAACTTTTATTTAAAAATCAAGGTAAAAAGGAGTAAAAGGGTCAAAAAGAGAGGGGATAATCATTTCTTCTCCAATTCGACGAGAGTCATTATTTCTAATCCTCAACAAACATTGTTGTTCATCCTCGTGAAGATGTGAGTTTTCAAATATCTTAAAGGAAATCAAGAAAAGTGTGTTCAAGAAGGTCTCTTGATAAAATTAGGGCTTTTTATGCGAGATGAAATCCTAAACTACATCCAAGATTTGTTCTACAAAGTGAGTAAAGAGAAATAAGTAGGATAAAAGAGAAGCCTAATTACAAAAAAAAAATTGAAGAGAAGAAAAAAGAAATAATAAAATAAATTTATCATCTAGAAGGAAAAAACGATTTGGAAAAAACTACACAATATAATCAATCTAAAAAATAATAGCCACCAAATGTATATATTCTATATATTGAGGTATAATATACATATTTTATATATAATTAGTTATTTTTTGTGTATTTCGTTAGCAAATATAATTATTTCTGATCGACCGGCCAAATATATAACTTGCCTAAGATATTTTGACAATAATTAAAATGTGAGGATAACTGCATTGAAAAACCTTTACATTCTTTATAATTCGCTTAACTTTTATATTTAAAACAATACTACAGTTTATATTATGTTGATTGATGGTTGTTTGTATGTTGAGTTGCTACTACAAAATGTTTGTCTAATTCAAAGTATAACTAGAAGAAGGAGAGCTGGCATATGCAACAGAAAAATTTGCACAAAATTGCGCAAAAGGACACTCTAAAAGAAGTATCATCTAATTACAAGAAATGATATAATCTTCATAACTTGTAATAACTAAGAAAAATAAAGCCAAATACTCTAGAAATGAGAATATATGAGAATGTGTCATTCATATTTCCAGGTCTTACAAAACGTTTAATAACAAATTAAAATCGCAAAAAATATTTATAATGTCTATATTAGAGCAACAACTTAAAACAAATACAAATAGAAACAAATACAAACTCAAAGATTACGTAAGTACTATTTAGAAAAGTACCTAGGACCACTCAATTTCTTCTTTTTCTTTAATTAATATGAGATCGAATCTAATTGTTCTATTTTACTAATTGAAATTCGAATAAATACAGCGTTTAGCAAATTTTAAAAGTAAAATACATAATTTACTCATTCATCTTGCACTCAAATCTCTGTTACACACCTGCTGACCACGGGTTTAATTTTACACACCAAACCTTTTAAATGTGTGTCAATTACACACTACTTTAGTTATGTGTCACTAACGTGTTACACACATAAAACAAACGCGTGAATGATAAAACTTTCATGTCATAAGTTTTATAAAGAATCCACGTGTCTAATTTTTAAGTTTTTTCTTTTACACCAATTAATAAATAAATAAAAAAGGAAAAAATAACTGCTCCCTCTCTTGTCTTTTTCCCCGGCCCAACCCCCCC